>BQNB010008774.1:0-46437 GCA_026074375.1 Tanacetum coccineum
TTGTTTATTTACTTATTGCATCGCTATCATATACACTTGTGTATATCTCTTGAATTCACATAAGTTGACAATCTAAGTTTTAATTTTAAAATGATAAAAACTACTCAACCCCCCCTCTAGTTTCCACAATTGGTATAAGAAGCCAAGGTCACCCAAGATCTTTAACGTATATTATACATTAAAGCTTGAATTGATCTATGGATTCAGATTAATATCTAGAAGGGCTATCTATGCAAAGACTACCTCTTTTTGAAAGCGATCATTTTATTTATTAGAAAAATAGATTTGAAACTTATGTGAAAGCAAAAGATTTAGATCTTTGGCATATTATCTTGAATGGTGATTTTCTGCTGGTTGCTAGAAATAAAGAAACCCAAGTTTTGGAAACGGTTCCTTTTGAACAACAAAATGATGATCTTAAAAAACTTGCCTAACAAATATGAAGCTAAAATGGTTTATTTTACAATGCTTTACCTAAATAAGGATTACGAACGTATTTTTATGTGTAAAATGGCTAAAGATATTTGACATCGTTGTTATATCACACAATCAAGGTAATAACAAGTTAAGGATATAAAATTGATCTTCTGGTTTCAACAATATGAAACAATTTACATCTTGATGAGGATGCTATGGATAGCGGTTTTGCTAGATTTAACCTATTATTACTTGTCTTAAGCTCTTGTTGTAAGGTGTCTCTAGCAAGAACTTTGTTATGAAGTTTCTTAGGGCTCTACTTACTATAAGGAGAGCAAATGTTCACAGAGATTGAAGGAATCGAAAAACGATTTTTCATCACTAGTCTAGACGAATGGAAAAGGATTCCGAAATTTTAAAGGAAAAAAGGGGAATGACTAAGTCCATCGCCTTAAATCTAAGAAAGGTCTAGTAATGATGATACTTCGATAACCGAAGCGATGACGAAGAATATGCTATGGCGATAAGGAACTTTAAAAACTTTCTTAGAAGAAAGGTAAATTTGTTTAGGAATACCAGAGAAGAAAAGGAATCATTCCGACAAAGAATGAGATAAAAGGAAAGTTGTACCGCAAATGTTTTAGATGTGGTGATCCAAATCATCTCATTGGCGATTGTCCAAAGCCTCCTCGCAACAAAGATCAAAAGGCCTTTATTGGAGAATCTTAGAACGATAGCGAGAATGACGCCGAAGACAAAACGAACGACGAAACTTGTCTCATGGCTCAATCATATAATGAGGTAACTCTTAACTCTTCTTACTATAGTGATAATGCATCTTCTCTTGATAATGATAATATGCATATTGCATACGATAGCTGTGAAATTAGCTTAAAAAATCTTAACAAGATAAAATTTTGAAAAACTTAATAGAGATCTTTCTTTTGAAAAAGAAATTTTGAACTAAACGTGAAAATTAAGAAAACTTGAGAGAAGTAGAAGAGAATTGAAATGTGCGTGTAAGTCAGTGATGAATTTAATTCGGTCGGAAAACGCAAACTTAAAGAAAACTCAAGTTAAATTTGTTAAATTTGATTAAAGTGCTAATACCACTTAGAGAATGTTAGATATTCAATAAGTCATCTAGTGTAAATAGGTCTAGGATTTGATAATAGTAAATCATCAACTAACGGAACTAAAATTATGAGTTTCGTTGGATTGTCCGCTGAAAACGCGATGGACGGATCCACCATTATAGGGCAAGGATCTACCATGCCTAGATCTGTGAGTTGCAACGACGACCAAAAAGGGACAAAACTCATTTTTAGTCCACCCTTGTCCTCTAGATCAGATTTTGTTATTACTAGGAAGAAACTAATACATAAGATACATGAATTGTCAAAGAATTCCCTGTCTTTAAAACCATCACTCAAAAGCGGTATAGGTTATGTCAAAACCGAGTCTAGATCAAAAACACCTCCACCTAGGAGAAACATTTCTTCTCAACCAAGATACAACTCACCTCAATCAAGGAGAAACTCTAGACAACCAATTCATCAAAACTTCTATCCTATGAATTGGAACAACCAACAAAATCAAGGCTTTGTACATATGGGAAATTGTATCCCATTTCAATATCCCAATCAATTGCAACAAATGCAAGGGATGTACAACACTAACATTTTCAGACCCATGAGATATTGGGGACCAAACGCTTGAATTTGTTTTTGTTGAAATAGGTATGCTTGAGAACATGCTTGGAACCGGATGAGTGGATCAAAGATAGTGGTTGCTCCAAACATATGACCGGTAACAAGAATTTATTCTCTACCTACAAAGCATACGATGGTGGTAACGTTGTTTTTGGAAGTAACTTGAAAGGAAAGATCATAGGCAAAGGTACGATCTCTAATGACTCTCTCACCATATCTAATGTAGAACACGTAGATAACTTAGCCTTTAACTTACTTAGTGTTGGTCAAATTTGTGACAATAAGTGTCAAGTATTATTCACGGATGAAGGTAGTGAAATAATTAAAGATGGTAAAATCATAGGAAATGGAATTAGGAAAAATGGTCTATACATAATGAAATTAGGAAATAAGTCTCAAGACAAATTATGTCTCGCCACGGTAGTGGATAATTCTACGTTTTGGCATAGAAGACTTGGTCACGCTAATATGCGTTTAATTCAATCATTGTCATCTAAGGAACTAGTTAGAAACTTACCTAAGCTAAAATACGATAAACATTTTTGTGATGCTTGCAAAATTGGGAAGCAAGCTCATGCAAGTCATAAAGCTAAAAATATGGTTTCCACTAAAAGATGTTTAGAACTATTACATATGGACTTGTTTGGTCCATCAGCAATTAAAAGTTATGGAGGTAATTCATACACCTTAGTTGTAGTAGATGATTACTCTAGGTATACATGGACAAGATTTTTAAAGACTAAAAATGAAGCTTTCGAGAAATTTGAAATATTAAGTAGGAAAATTCAAAACCAACTAGGTAGTTCTATAATAGCTATTAAAACAGATCATGGTCAGGAATTTGATAATGAGGTACAATTTGGAGCCTATTATGATGCACAAGGCATTACTCGTAACTTCTCGGCTCCACGTAATCCACAATCAAATGGGGTAGTAGAAAGAAAAAATAAGACCTTAGAAGAGATGTCTAGGACCATGCTTAATGAACAATCAATTCCATAAAAGTTTTGGTGTAATGCCGTTGATACGTCAACTTATATATTAAATAGAATATTAATTCGACCAATACTAGAAAAAACCACTTATGAAATATTTAGAGGTGGGAAACCTTCTTTAGAATATTTCAAAGTGTTTGGAAGCAAGTGCTTCATTTTAAATACTAAAGACTATTTAACTAAGTTTCACCCAAAGTCATACGAAGGTGTTTTTCTAGGGTATTCTCAAAATAGTAAAGCTTATTTAGTATTAAATAAACACTCTATGAAAGTCAAAAAATCACTCAACGTGATATTCGATGAAATTCCTCCTACCAAATTATCACCATTGGTTGATGATGATGTTGGTGAAGAAGAAGCTATTAAAAGAAATACCAAAGTAGTAAATAATATTAATGAAGAAGATGAGTCGATAGAAGTTGATGAAATTGTTAACATTAAGGAGTCCAAGAATCATCCACTAGATCAAGTCATAGGAAATATTAATCAAAGAACATTAAGATCTCAAGCCCAAAATCATAGCAATTTCTTTTGTTTTATATCTACTATAGAACCCGAAAATATTAACGAGGCTTTAAAAGATGAAAGTTAGATTGTAGCTATCCAAGAAGAACTAAATCAATTTGTGGCTAATGATGTTTGGAAATTAGTCCCTCTACCTATAAGTCAATCCGTCATTAGAACAAAATGGGTCTTTAGAAATAAATTAGATGAAAACGGTATAGTATCTCAAAATAAGGCTAGATTAGTGGCACAAGGATATAATCAACAAGAAGGTATAGATTATGATGAAACATATGCTCTGGTAGCTATATTAGAGTCAATTAGAATACTTCTTGCCATTGCTTGTGCAAATGATTTTAAACTATATCAAATGAATGTAAAAAGTGTTTTTCTAAATTGTTTTATAAACGAAGAGGTTTATGTTGCTCAACCCCCGGGTTCATTGATTTTCAAAAACCAAGCTATGTTTATAAACTTAGGAAAGCTTTATATGGTCTTAAGCAAGCTTCTAAAGCTTGGTATGATAGACTAAAAGTATTTTTGATAAAACACGAATATTCAATAGGAATGGTTGATAACACACTTATTACTAAGAGTTTACGTAAAAAGTTTACAAATATTTATATTTAATGATCTTCATGTTTTGATAATAACAAATATAATGTCATACTACGTAAAAGTTTACGTAAATAAGTTATTTAGTCAAAAGTTTACTTGACGACGACTAATCACTTAAGGTATGAATATGGCATTATTAAACATAGTTAATGATCAAAGAAAAATATTATCATTTGCATAAATTTTTTCTAATCAAATGATTTGACTTAACCACGTGATTAATTATAAGCTAGTTTCTTAATCTATAAGGACAAAATAGGATTAACCAATGTGGAGAAACAATCTTCAATCTTTCCAAATCTTCTCAAACCTAGAAAATCTTTCCTTATTCATGTTAAGAAATATTTTCTCCTAGAAGAATCTATTAAACTAGTTTTAATAAGTACAAAATAATATTTTGTATAGATTTGGGGTTAATCACTAAATGACAATTTTTGTCCCAGCTCCTCCCACGGATCCACCAAATGCACTGCACGGATCTAGGGGATGGTGGATCCGACTTGGGTACTCGTTACGTTTGTTCCCCTGGGATTGATTTGGGGAAATTCAAATGGTTGCTTTAAATACCACTCACCTCCTTCATTTTAAAATAACTCTTGACAAATATTTTTCTTATACATATTTTATCTTTTGCATATTCTTTGATCATTATATTGTTAACCATAATCCATTACACGTGATCAACTATTCCACTCTCTATGAGAATAACACTCAAGGAAGACGTCAAGCTTCAAAGTGTTATTAGTTCGTTGTGTCATCAACGTTGTGATAATCATTCACATTGTATATCTTGTGTGTGAGTTGGTATGTATTCATATGTGTACGATAGGTTAGTTATTTAGGGGACTTACAATACATAGTGTGTTAGATTGGTTCTATCTCGAAGTAAAACTTGGTATTTAGCTTAGTATCAGAAAAAGTATAAGCGACATGTATGGTTTTCTCCGCCTAAAGGGAGCTTGTTGACATAGTAAAGATAACTCTCAAGTTGGGTACTTGGGGAGTGGAGTAGGGCGAAGAGGAGCTTCATAGCCGAACTTATATAAAATCATTGTGTCATCGGTTTGATCTTTCTTATCTTTAACTTTTTTTTTCCTCATATTTTCGCTATAGTTCATTTACTTATTGCTCGCTGATCAAATATACATTGTGTATTCTCTTGGAATTCACATAAGTCGACAATATAAGTTTTAATTTTAAAACGGTAATACTATTCAACCCCCCTTCTAGTTTCCATAGATCATCAAGAAAGATTCTGAAATAGTCAAAGCTACGGGAGAAAGAAAATCTCTTGCTTTAAAAGCTAAGAAATTATCTAGTGATAAGGAGTGTTCGACTTGGAGAAGTGAAGACGAAGAATACGCCATGACGGGTTAGTGACTTCAAAAGTTCTTCAAGAGAAGCGGTAGATGATGAGAACACTTGCCCCCCTTAAAACGGACAAAAAGACGTTCCAAGAAGTCGAGATGACAAGAACGGCAAAGTTCATAAATGTTTTAGATGCGGGATCCAAATCATTCTATTGAAGATTCAATAACACCGAATGATAAGACCTAGAGCATTCGTCGGAGGTTCTTGGAGTGATAACGGTGAAGAAGATGATGAGAAGGCCAAAGACGAGACGTGTCTCATTGCTCGAGCATCAAATGAGATATGCCTTAGAGTCGACTTGGAACCCAATGAGTGGATAAAGGATAGCGAATGCTCTAAACACATGACGGGTAACCGAAACCTCTTCTCAAGCTACAATGCATACAACGGAGGTAATATTATTTTTGGTAGTAATCTTCGCGGTAACATCATTGGCAAATGTACGATTTTGAATGACTCTCTCAAAAGAGATTAAGTAGAACATGTAGATAATTTAAGATTTAACTTGCTAAGTGTAGGACAAATATGTGATAATAAGTGTAATTAACTTTCTCTGGAACATGTTGTGAGTTATTAGATGGAAAGGTTATAGGTAGAGGTATTAGGAAGCAAGGCTTATATGTGATGAAATTAGGAAATAAGCCAGAAGAAAAAAATTTGTCTTGCAACGATTGATGAAAACTCCACGTTGTGGCATAGAAGATTAGGTCACGCTAATATGCGTCTCATTTAATCGTTAGCATCTAAGGAATTAGTTAGAAACTTACCTAAGCTTAAGTTTGATCACATTCTGTGATGCTAGCAAAATTAGTAAACAAGCTCACGCTAGTCACAAAGCTAAGAATATACTCTCAACGACTAGATGCTTAGAACTCCTTTAAATGAATCTCTTCGGTCCATCCGACGTACGAAGTTACAAAGGAAATCTTTACACCTTAGTCATAGTAGATGACTACTCTAGGTATACTTGGACAAGATTTTTTAAGAATAAAACCGAGGCTTCCGAGCAATTTGAAATCTTTACTAAGAAAATACAAAATCAATTAGGATGTTCAATAGTGTAAATTTGGACGGACCACGGTAGAGAATTTGATAATGAAGTGCAATTTGGAGAGTTTTGTAATGCCAACGGTATTACACATAACTTCTCAGCTCCTCGCACTCCACAATCAAATGGTGTGGTAGAAAGGAAAAATAGGACACCACAAGAAATGAGTAGAACAATGTTTAATGAAAAATCGTTACCATAAAAGTTTTGGTGTAACGCCGTAGATACTTCGACGTATATCCTTAACCGAATACTAATTAGAGATATCTTAGGTAAAACACATTATGAACTCTTGAGAGGTAGAAAACCTACTCTTGATTACTTTAAAGTGTTTGGAAGCAAGTGCTTCATCTTAAACACCAAGGACTACCTTACTAAGTTTGACCCAAAGTCACACGAAGGCGTCTTTTTAGGTTACTCCTAAAATAGCAAAGCCTATATCGTCCTTAATAAATACACCGTGAAAATCAAAGAATCACTCAACGTAACATTCGATGAAACTCCTCCACCATCTAAGACATCACCCTTGGTGGATGATGACTTGATGAAGAAGAAGCAATTAAGGTTATCGAAAAACAAAACTTAGAGAATGACATTGAGGATGAAACTTTAGCAATTGACGAAATAGTCAATATCAAGGAATCTAGGAACCATCCATTAGAAAATGTCATAGGAAACCTTAACCAAAGAACTCTTAGGTCACAAGCCCAAGATCAGAGTAACTTCTTTTGTTTTATATCTACTATAGAACCTAAGAATGTGAATGAAGCCTTAACGGATGAAAGTTGGTTAATCGCTATGCAAGAAGAATCAAATCAATTCATTGCAAATGATGTTTGGGAGTTAGTACCACAACCTAAGAATATAACTATCATAGGAACTAAGTGGGTGTTTAGAAATAAGTTATACGAGAATGGTATTGTTTCTTGAAATAAGGCTAGGTTGGTCGCTCAAGGCTATAATCAACAAGAGGGCATCATTTATGATGAAACTTATGCCCATGTTGCTATACTTGAGTCTATTAGAATACTATTAGCTTATGCATGTGCTTTAGATATTAAGCTATTACAAATGGATGTAAAAAGTGCATTCATGAACGATTTTATCAATGAGGAGGTATACGTGGCACAACCTTTAGGATTCATTGACTTAGAAAAACCGAATCATGTTTATAAACTAAAAAAAGCTTTATATGGTCTTAAACAAGCACCCAAAGCTTGGTATGATAGATTAAAAACTTTTCTTATTAAACATGAATACAAAATGGGAATGGTGGATAACACACTTTTTACTAAAAAAAGTTCAAATCTCATCATCATTCAAATATATGTCGACGACATTATATTCGGTTTGACTTGTCAAGACATGTGTGATGAATTTACCAAAATCATGCATGACGAGTTCGAGATGAGCATGGTGGGTGAACTTAACTTCTTCCTTGGATGACAAATAAAACAATTGAAAGAGGGTATCTTCTTTAATCAATCTAAATATATTAAAGAAATGCTTAAGAAATTTGGCTTAGAAGATTCTAAACCAATGAAAACCCTCAGATACTAAACTCATGAAAGATGAAGAGTGTGAGTCGGTATATAGTACCAAGTATCGAGGCATGATAGGTAGTTTACTCTACCTAATGGCAAGTAGGCCCGATATCATGTTTAGTGTCTGCCTGCACGCTTCCAAGAGGCTCCCAAAACCTCTCATCTTGAAGCGGTTAAGCGTATCTTCCGATACATTAAAGGCACTACGCACTTAGGATTATGGTATCCTAAGGGGACCGGCATAGAAACCAGAGTATATGACGACTCTTATCATACGGGAGATTATGTGGACAGAAAGAGCAATATCGGTATTTGTATGTTCGTGGGATGTTGTTTGACATCTTGGTTCTCGAAGAAACAAACCGCTCTTGCTATATCCACTACCGAAGCTGAATATGTAAGCGTCAGAAAGTCATGTCCACAAGTACTATGGATGAAACAAGCTCTTATCGACTACGACATTTGACTCGATGACGTCACGATTATGTGCGACAATAAAGGCGCGATTGACCTTAGCAAAAACCCAGTGCAACACTCTCGACCCAAACATATCAAAATTTGTTACCACTTTCTTCGTGATAATGTCTAGAAAGGACATATTTCTATAGAAAAAGTGCCATCCATCGACAACATCGCCGACGTTCTTACAAAACCCCTTAAACGTGTATCGTTTAACTATCTATGTCTTTGTTTAGGAATGATGGAACACATTTCATAAATCGTTTCTCTCTTCTTCTGTCTTGATTCTAGTCCGTGTTCCACTCCGTGTCGTGACAACTTAAACACGTTGTCCGAAGTACTTTAAGTATTTTTAATTCGCGAAATGCAAATTAAAACGTCACTCATACCGTAAAAAAATTATGTCAAAAATCGAGTCAAAAACCCTCTGCTGAGGGCGGCCCCCATATCTATGGTAGTTCCCTGATTAATCAGGTGGCCCCTATATCGATATGGGACCGCCATCAGACGAGATCAAATGTATGTCACCCTATTTTTGTAAAACACAAAAACAAACACCCCCTCTAAAACCACCATTAACGAACCACGAACCAAAACCACCAAAACCTTAAAATCAACCGCTAAAACATTAATTGAAGATCAAATCAACACTAATAATCAATCCTAACACTATAAAGATCATCAATTGTAAGTCATTTCATCTATTCTCTTTCTAATTTGTGTCTAGGGTTCATATTAATCAAAAACTCAAAATTAGGGATTTTTATTTTTATTTTGTTTATGTGCAATTAGGACTATTATTACACAATATATAACTAATATGCTTCCTGTAGACATTGAATTTGCATGATTAAAGAGTGTCAAAAATTGTTTTCGCAACAAAACCCCAATTTTATTTTAAAATCACTCATGTTAGGAACTTCATAAAAATGTTTTTATGCATTGTTAATACATCTTAAAACGTTTTTGCATACATGCATAATGATCTCATGAACAAAATTCAAGATACATAGTTCATATGTATTTTTCGACATGTTTAGATGAGCAAAATTGAATTAAGGAGTGTTTGGGTTAACTCATAGGTTTTATTTTTAGAAGTCGAGTTAGCCGCAACTCCACATTTGTTACATATAGACACACACTAATCACTATTTCCTATTAACATTACAAGTTCACAATAATAAAACTTGGTATTACTTTTCTATCTAGGTAACGATGCCTCGTAAAACTGTTGAAGACCACCAAAACACAAAAAGCTACATTCTAAAAATATCACACCAATACACCTCACCTTTAAAAGAGATGCTTAAAAATCTTGAAAGTCGTTGCATTCATGAGGGTCGGGTAGTTTTTCAATATTTTAACGATTTAGTCTATGTTGAGTCCATATTCAGTCATATTAGGTTTGATTGTCTTCTCAAAATCAATGAACAAATCTGTCCACGTTATATCCTCGAGTTTTATAGTCAATACCGAGTCAACTATACTTTAGTGGGTCAAATGCTAATCGAGTTTGTCATTCAGAATAAATTCTTTTCTTTCACTATCGAAGAATTTGGTCAAATTCTTGGTATTCCCACAAATGGTGCATGTTCGTTTACTGACAAGTGGTCTCTTGACAACTTGCAGTATAGTGTCCCTACGAGTGGTCCTTATCAAACCAATCCTCTTTGCCCCGATGAAATTAAAAACTATGTTCAAGAGGAACGGGAGGGTCCGATCACGCGAATTTGTCATAAAAACGTCACGACTGTCGAAAAAATGAAATTTTAACTTGTGAAATTGTCACCATAATGAAATCTTAGGTTGAAAGTATTCGAGAAAATGTCTTTTGTCTTGGGGGTAACCGGGATCATGTTCCTGAGTGTCTTTGTCATATGCTCTATTGTATCTCTATGTCCGAGCGATATAATCTCTCATATTTTATTGCAAAACGTATAGAGTTAGTCACTAAACAACCTCGCTTGATTATGCCATACGGCATGTTATTAACTTGCTTGTTTAAACAGGTCATGTCAATTAATCACGGGGAGTTAGATGATTACTATGACTTGCATGATCGTGTCATGTATCCTCTTACCGCTCAACAAGAACAAAAGACTCGAAAGGATTATGGCACGAAAAGAGGTCGTTACTCCACTTCTTCTTCCTTCGCCTTTGGTCAACCATCCTCCTCTCATCTCAACGATGATGATGATGATGGAAATGATGAAAGGACCTCGCGTGCGAGCACTCTTTCCCCCACTCGTTTTGTTAATTCATTAACAAATGAAGTTCCTTAAGTCTTTGAAAACCCACCAAATATTGACCCTAACATGGAAACCTTCTACACCTGCCAAACCGAAATTCTAAACCTTCAAGTTCAATTGAGAGATGAGCATCGTGGTGGATTAAGGTCAATCGAGAAGGGCATCAAAAACTTGTGGAGAAATATGAAGAAATAAGCAATTTGGAAATTTTCTATAAGATAATATATCTATCTATACTACTTAGTTATATTTGTTGGTATTTATCTTTATTATATACACTTCGGTACTATAACTTATAATGCTTAGTAGGATTTTTAGTTTGGGCAACGTAACTTGCCTTGGCTAATCGTTCCATTTTATCATCCTAAAACTTGCTTACATGCACTTTGATACACTATGGTTATTTCTATGATATTATGCATGCTTGATTATTTCTTAGTCAATATGCCTAAGTTTGCTTCTCTAATAGAACTTAGGATAGCTAGTCTTGTGAATTTGATTACTAGGAAGTTTTAGATGACTCGTGATGAAATGGGATTGACTGCAAAAGGGAAAATCTGAGAAACTTTTTATGTACATGATTTACAAAAATTAGGACAAACTGGAAAATTTTCGTTTTTCCAGAAAAAGGCCCCCAAAAATATTGGGTGACCCCTATATATATCTGGGACCGCCTTTATATTTATGGGACCGCCACCAGGATCGTGAGAATTTTACCATGTCTCTCCTGATTTTTTGTGCAGTTGACCAACCCCTCTGCTAGACTCATCTACATTCCAACATTTTGCTAAACACTTCTTGGAATCATATAATTACCCTCCCATGCCTTACTTCTTTAATCCACAACCTCCAAATTAAATAGTCTTCATCCTCACCATCTTTATCATCTTCACACTCATCCTCTTCACTTTTCTTATATTTCTATGGATTCCACCCAAGCTTCCTCTTCTAACCCTTCCAAGAAAATCAAACTCACCATCATTCCACCTAGACAACTCTTTGTCAACCTTTTTAGTGATGAAGATGACACTACCACACCTTCTCCCATAACAAAATCCTCCTCTCCATCTCTACTAAATGCACCATCAAAAACTCTATTAACCAAAGATACATCATCTACCTTTGGCACTACCTCTTTCTCATTTGAGTCAAAACCTTAATCTTCACCTCCTTCCTCAAATGACACGCCATCTCCTCAACCATTAAATCCTTTTCTTAATGATATCATGGATGCACCTCCAAGACCTTCAAACCTAATTTCACTCCAAAGTCATCCTTCCTTTGATATCACTCTATCCTTGTCACCAATTACTCCTCTTGATCACATTCTTGATACTCCTTCACCACCTTCACCACAACCACCACCTTAACCACCTCTCATGGGTCACCCTATTTACTTTAACTACCATGATTATCATGGCTCAACTTGTCTTTTTTGTTTTCATAACCGAAACCTATTCTTTACTCTTAGGGATGAGATGAACCTAATGTTTGCTCACCTTGAATATCTTCTTACCTTTTCCATTGCCTCACCATCTCCACCTCATCCTTAAAACATTTTCAATACTTCTAAATAATGATTTACCAAACCTTTTTGCTCAAGCCACTATCTATGACTCAAGAATCATCTAGGATCTATGAAGTATTAATATTATTAGGGTACTAGTGTTTAAATCTTAGTATATCTATGTATTGGAAGAAATTCATATTATCATGCATAAGCTTATGTTCCTTATGAAGTAGTTTTGTTATGCGAGTATGAATTTTATATATTATGAATGAATGGAATCTTATTGTTATGAGGAATGTGTATGGATTATGACTTATATGGCTACTTCTTTTCTTTATCCAACATAGCCATATATATATATATATATTTTTCGTAATCATTGCTACATGTTAGAAATGCTCTCTTGCACTTGTATTTCTAACTTGGTTTTATAGCAAAATATCGTAAGATCGATCCCTTGGTGCCCCAAAAGAGGGAGAGTAAACATCAAGGGGGAGTCTTGGCATCGTTGAATTCTTTCTCTCTACATCTCGACGATTGACCTTTTTGGATTTGATAAAAAGGGGTAGAAATGGATTAAGACTCATTAATAACTTGAAAATTTTATTTTTATTTAAAATGAGTTTATATTTTTTATATTATATACACACATATATATTTATTTTTCGTATTCATTGTAATGTTAGCAATATTCTCTTGCACTTGTATTTCTACTTGGTTTTGTTAGCAAATAAATATCGTAAGAATCGATCACTTGGTGCCCAAATGGAGGGGTACTTATATATAATATAGATTTAATAATATTATAATTTATATATTTTTATATATATAATATATATATATATTATATTTTTAAATATATATATAAATATATTTACTCATATATATCTTATATATATATTTGTCGTAATCATTGCTACATGTTAGAAATGTTCTCTTGCACTTGTATTCTAACTTGGTGTTGTAGCAAAAATATCGTAAGATAGATCACTGGTGCCCCAAAGAGGGGGAGTAAACATCATGGGGGGTCTGGCTTCATCAATTCCTTTCTCTCTACATCTTGCGATTACCTTTATATACACTACATATATAATATATATATACACATATTATACATTAGATTTATATAACACATTATATTCATATTATAATATATACTATATTATATATACATATTATATATATATACATATATAGATATAAACATATATATAGATACAATTATATATATATATATACGTGGTTTTTTATGTATATATATATACATATATATATATATATATATATATATATATATATATATATATATATATATTTGTCGTAATCATTGCTACTTGTTAGAAATGTTCTCTTGCACTTGTATTTCTAACTTGGTTTTGTAGCAAAATATCGTAAGATCGATCCCTTGGTGCCCCAAACGAGGGGGAGTAAACATCAAGGGGGAGTCTTGGCATCGTCAAATTCTTTCTCTCTACATCTCGACGATTAACCTTTTTGGATTCGACAAAAAGGGGGAGAAATGGATTAAAACTCATTAATAACTTGAAAATTTTATTTTTATTTAAAATGAGTTTATATTTTGTCATCATCAAAAAGGGGGAGATTGTTAATACAAATAATGCTTAAAAACGTTATTTATATTTTTTGACTTCTCTACGTTTTGAAGAGGACAAAATGTAAAAACATTCACAATAAAAATAAACGTTTACATGTTATTAATCGTAAACTTCCATTTCGACATATATCACTTAAGGTATGGATAAACAAATCATTAAACTTAATTAGTGATCAAGAAAATATTTTTTCTTCTTAATCCATCACTTTTCTACAAAACTATATTTTTACATAATTACATAAAATAGTTTTGTCAAATAAAAATAATGTTTTATTTAAAAACATAAAATTTGAAATTCAATTTTCCTCCCCAAAACGAAATAAAACTCACCAGGATAAACCTTCCCGACAAAAGGACAAAAATCGAAGTGTCAGTCTATGACGGCCCCCTAAGGGCCTATGCGGCCCCCAAATATATCTAGGACCGCCGGGACCGCCACCAGCTGACCGTTAGGAATTCCTGGCTATAAATACTATATTTTTCTTAGTAGAAAAATAGACTTCTTTGCACGATTTTTTCAATCTTCTATCTCTCTCTAAACCTTCTTTCTCTCACTAAATATCTTGATCACTAACATAGTTTAATCTTGTTTCAAGTGATCAAATCTCATCTTCTATCTTCTTTTTTCTTCTATCAAGTGCAAGAGAAGAACACTCGTATTCGCCAAGAAATGAAGTGTTATAGATTAGTGATTTCTCCTTTCTTCTTCTAAGATTCAAAACTCTATTTTGATTATCTTATGTAATTGTGTAAATCGGATTGTGTGTAAATCCAATAGTGTAGATCTTGTGTTTGTGCATTACTTGTGAAGTGGTAGATTAGTTCTAGCTAAGATTAGAACTCGACATTTAGCTTAGTGTCGAAAAATAACGTAAGCGACATGTAAACGGTTTTCTCCGCCTGAAGGGAGCTTGTTGACATAATGAAATCTCGAGTCGGATACTCGGGGAGTAGAGTAGGGCGAAGAAGAGCTTTGTAGCCGAACCACTATAAAACTTGGTGTCTTGGTTTGATCGTTCTTTCCTTTATTTCTTTATATTGCTTGTGTAGATATAACTAATAGATAGTTATCGTAATTGGTTCATATTGTTGAATTGGTTGAACATATATTCGAATCTAACAATTTTAGAAGTAAAATTTTAAAACGTTAAGTAACCTGTAAACTATTCAATCCTCCCCCCCCCCCTCCCCCCCCTCCCCCTTTAGTTTCTACAGTAAAAGGTGTATAGGCCAATATGACAGATACTTACATAAATAAAATTAAAGTTTTTAATGAAGACTTTAACAAATTTTTTACTCAAATATTAATATTTAGTCAAAAGTAATTGTTAATGGAAAAATTATTGATTATGGGGAAAATCAACATATGACTAGCAGTGCTAAGGAATTAGATAATGTTTATGATATTTCTAAGGATAGAAAGGCCATAGGTAGCAAATGGATTGTTAAGATCAAATACAAGTCTAGTGGTGAGATTGATAGGTATAAGGCTAGACTTGTTGCTCAAAGGTTTGGTCAAAAGGAAAGGATTGATTATGATGAGACATTTTCTCCTGTCGTTAAAATGGTTACTGTTAGATGCTTGTTAAATGTTGTTGTTTCTAATTCTTGGCCTATTTATCAATTAGATGTGAATAATGTCTTTTTATATGGTGACTTGGTTGAAACGGTATACATGAAACCACCTAAATGGTATTTTTCTTCAAAAGATAAAGTGTGCAGGCTTAAGAAATCCTTATATGGTTTAAAACAAGCACCTAGACAGTGGAATGCTAAGTTGACTTCTACTTTAATTGAAAATGGTTTTAGTCAAAGTAAATCAGACTATTCTTTATATACTAAGTCTGATAAGGATGTGTTTCTTGCATTGCTTGTTTATGTGGATGATATTACCATAATTGGTAACAATGTTTTTGAGATTGAAAAGTTTAAAGTTTATCTTAAGTCTAAATTTATGATAAAAGACTTGGGTAAACTCAAATATTTTCTTGGTATTGAGATTATCGATACTAGTAAAGGTATATGCCTTAACCAAATGAAGTATGTGCTGAATTTGTTATCTAAGTATGATATGCTTGCATGTAAACCTACTAAAACTCCCTTAATGTCTAAGCTTATCATTTCAAATGAAGCTACTGATAATGATCCTATTCTTGATAATATTACTGATTATCAGAAGTTGATGGGTAAGCTAGTTTATTTGACGAATACCATACCCGATATATCTTATGTTGTACATTGCTTGAGTCAATTTATGCATTCTCCTTTGAAATCTCACCATAAAATAGCTTTTAAGATATTGAGATATCTTAAAGGTTGTCCAGGTTTGAGAATTCATATTGTCAAGAACTCTGGTATGAATTTATTGGCTTTTTTATGATGATTGAGCTAAATGTGTTATTATAAGAAAATCAGTAACTGGATATTGTGTTTTTTTTAAAAGCAAGAAACAAAACACTCTCTCAAAATCTTCAACTAAAGCAGAGTATAGAGCTCTTGCTTCAGTTACTAGTGAAGTAATTTGGATTTTAAATTTTTTAAAAGATTTGAAAATTGATAATCTTTTGCATGTCTCACTTCACTGTGACAGTAATTCTGCTATTAAGATAGCTGTCAACCCTGTTTTTCATGAAAGAACAAACCACTTGAAAATTGATTTACATTTTGTAAGAGAAATTTTTTTAATTGGAGTTATTAAAACTGTTAAAGTTGATTCTGCAAATCAAATTGCAAACATCTTAAACAAAGGGTTGGATACATTGCAACATAAGTTTTTTGTTGAAAAACTTGGCGTGTATAATATTTACCAGGTTGAGACTTAGGGAGGATGTTGAAAGAAATAGTCTCAGTATATATGTTGAAGGACTAATGTTGCATTTTCTGTTTCTTGTTTTCTTTAGTGTTTCAGGTTTGACAGTATTTGGTGGTTGCTGCAAAGTTAGAGGACCATTCTTACCATTTGTTGATTCCTATATGTTGGGTCAAGGCTTATAAAATGTCCTTTGACCCAGCCATATTTGATAACTCTGCGCTCTCTCTATTCAATCTTTCGTCTCTCTCTCTCTTTATCTCAAAAGTGTAACCCTACTTTCTGATATCAAGAGCTTCTTGATCTTGTTTTTCTGTTTCTGATCATTGTAATAGAACTATATCATTTAGATAATAAATCTACACCTGAGTATCAGTGGTGGATTTTGGTTGTTTGATTTGTTAATTCTGATTGAGATCAGTTTCTAGTTTTTGTTATTCAAATTGATATTTGGGTTAATAAATTTGATCAGATTAATATTTTCTACAAGTCCCAAAAAAGGTGTTTAGTTAAGTGAGGTTTGACTATGCTTCACTAGACGATGTTTTATCTCCTCATAACCTAAAATAGTGAGAAAAGAAGTTTGAAGTATATAAAAGGTTAAAGACGAGAAAACTATAAAAGAAAAAAGAGATAAAACAAGTTTTCATAGAATTCAACACATTTCCAAAGTTGGTAAAAATGTGAAATGGTAAGAGTACAGAATGCTCAGCACATGTGAGGTAGAAGCTTTTAGAAACTTTTATTATTTGTTATAAAAGAGAATATTTGTAGTAGAGTAAATGTTATCTGTTGCAATTAATATAAAACACATTCAAAAACATTTATTCTTCAAATTGAACTTAGGCCACTCAACTTTTCAGCGAGTAATTATACGTTCATACTTAAACCATAACTTAGGTTTCATGTTTAAATTAAAGAGGATATCATCTGAGGTGTCATTCAACGAATATTGTTTTTCACAAATAATCTATGTCAAATTATTTGATTCCTTTCTAATAACATTTTTAAACATTGGAAACATCTTGTGTAAATCTTGTTAAAACATTTTATTGCTTATTCTTCATAAAAACTGTTTTAACACGCATCAGTTAACATGAAGTGTGATTCTGTAACTAAGTTATTAGCTTATAATCACTTTGAAGGTAATAACAAGTGATCTAAGCGATTTGATTTATAAAACTTCATTCATAAACCGTTTAAAAGTTTTTAAAATAAAGATCCTATGATGTGCCTCAACTTCTAAACATAAAGAGTAGTGGTTTGTAGTTGAAACTAGAAGTTGACACATTTAATAAATGGAAGAAAAGATTTTTGTGTCATATGGTTGATATGAAACCTATTAACAAAACAAATGAATCCATATAGTTGATCCATACTAGGAATCTTTTTGAGAAAATTACGTAGGTTTAGAAGAAACAAAAAATATGAAATGGGCGATCTTTTGGAGGCATATAAGTATGAAATATATACATATATATTTTTGCACATCTCATTTTTCTTAAACTTTTTGGTTACTGATTTTGCATGCGAGTTATAATTCAAATTACAAATAGATTCAAAGATCTGATAAATTTAACTTAATTTTGGTTGGTGATTTTTTATATGTTTAGTTGTTTATGCATATATATCTGTGGGCGCCCACTACGCATTTAATCATGTGAAATTTGTTGCATTACTGTGAATTTTGAATAAATATTATAATCTGAAAATATAATAATAGGAAATATGAATTATTGGAAAATTATGCTAGTAATGGAGTGGTTTAGGGAGTCATCTCAGAAATGATGCATTTCACACTACGACACAAAAAAGAGGTTAGATATATTTTAGGGAAGGTGTATTTTTATTTATGCCTCGTGTTTGTAGTATATGCAAAAAAAAGGCCCTTTCTCAACAGTTTCAGAGCGACCCAACGACTTAATTAAAAATTATTATAAGTATAAAAAAAGTACAATTTTAAAGTTAAAAAGTATAAATTTTTTTTAGTAGTAATTTTAATAATTTTTAATTAAGTCGCTCCGATTGCTCTAGAGTATTTGAGGAAGAGACTTTTTTTTAGGCATATACCACACACACAAAGGTTTTGGGGCATAAATAGAAATAACCCTTTAGGGAATATGTTACGTAATAGTAACCTAATTTCATGGGTATTTGTATTCCAATTTAATTACTCAGACTTTATATCAATTATTAAAGTTTTAAAATTGTTTATTCTTATGTAATTTAAAGTTGGTGTGCTTAAAGTATCCATAAATGCATTAACATGTTATACATTAATTTAAAACACTCATTCTCTAAATTTAACTACTTTCAAACAACGTTATGTATAACCCGTTAATGCAAGACTAAACATAAACAATAATCAAGTTTAAGAAGTGTTTTGCCCTGTAACAAAAAAATTACACAAAATTAAAACACTAATGAAACATTGAGTGGTTCTTATAATCAAATAAAGTTGAAGTAACTAAACTGGAACAAATCTCAGGGGGTGTTTGAGATTGCTTATTAAAAATAGATTATAGGTTTGGAAAACGGATAATCAGATAATTAGCTGTTATAAAACGTGATTTTGAAATATAGTGTTTGGATTTAATTATGCTGTTTGATATCGCAATAATCAGATAATCACTTTTCTGAGTGTTTGGCAAATCAGATTATTTAATATACTGATTTATAAAATGACTAAAAAAGACATCTTTATATATGAGTTGTGTTTTACAAATTTTCCACCGAATAGTTTCTTTCTAACATGCTAACATAAAACAATATATATTTTTTGTAACTAAATTTTTTACATATACGTTACAAAAAACAATCAAAAGCATTTCTATTTTAACTAGTGAAATTTGTTTCACCCAACCCCATTATCCACATTACCCTATAATGCAATTCACAAATGGTCGGTAGCACTTTAGCAGCTACAATGCTTGCTACAGTGTTACAGTACCGGCCCAAAAATTAGCTCAGAACCTGGTCCAAACTAAAAAAAAAAAAATTACAAAACAAACCCTCAACTTTTAATTGTTTACGATTTTTTTACATAAACTTAAAAAAAAAAAAAAAACCACTCAAGTTTCTTTTATTCGCCCCCCGTCACAACGCGCGGGTTAAATTCCAACTCGTTATCCACATATCTAAAATTTGTTTTACCCGGCCCCCATTATCCACATCTCTGACTTTGCTTCCCATATTCATTTTAACCACAACACTTCGATCAAACGTGTTAATTCATCCAATTCATAGTCGACCATCACCCTTTTCTAATAGACCATCAACAAGAATGAAGTTCATGGTTGATAAAAATATTTCTGACACTGAAAGTGTTGGGTCGGTATACTTGGTCGGGGCAAATACCATCAAAGTCAAGGATGATAGTGGCTGAGAAATGATATAAAGTATTGTTGAGGGTTCATGAATAAGGAGGATTATTATTTGAGGGCATATTGGCCATTTGACAAGTACTTTATTGTTTCTCTGAATCACGTTTTCAAAAAGCAACACCACACTTGCTTTTCTAAAACGACGTTTTTGAGCCACTAAAACGCCGAAAGGCACTTATTTACTTATGTTATGCAAACACTAGTTTTCGATTATTTGCGTTTTAAAAACGTAATAAGCGGATAATAAGGTGGGAAACCATTCCCAAACACCCTCTCAAAAGTTGATTACTATTTAATGTTTTTCACCTTACATTTTAAATTTTTATTTAATATGCATTAGTTTTAATCCCCGTGCACGCACGGGGCTTGTACATTATATTTTTTTTAAATATATATAATTTTTATTTTTTCTGTTTTATAAGTTATGAAAGTTTAAAGGGTTACTTGTTTTTTTTAAAGTTATAATAAAATTTGTAAATTTATAAATTTACACTTAACACTATATAATTTATTTAAAATTAAACCACTAAAGTTTTATTAATTATCTCCTCTTTATTTCAAGTTTTTGTTTTTATAAATTTGACACATATATTTTTATGTGTTTTTTTTCTTCATAAAATTTCTCCACCAAAATAATGTCAATTTTAGAAGTATTTAATTAAACATATATTCAAAAGTAATAAAAAATTAGAAGCATCATACCTAATAAGGAATTTTTTTTTTTGAAATGCAAAAGTCTTCACTATTCGTTTTCCTTTACTAAGTAAAAGATATAATTAAGCTACTATGCAAGCACCGTAACTAACATAATTTATATTATTCCATTCGATAGCTAAAACGGCTTGTGTTCCAATGATATTTCATGTTGTGTGAAAAACTCTCTAATAAAATGGTTGTGGGTTAAAGTCGTCCTTAAAACATATGAGATAGTTTGTGATATAAATATTATGAGATAGTTAAAAAAAATTACGGTTATAGAAAAAACATATATGATTGTCATTGAATGAGTTTGTGTCTCTTGACCACATAGTAGGTCAAGCACCAAAATTATATGTTAGTGCACGTACTCCTGACAAAAGAAAATGGTGTCTTATTTTCTAGTCAAGAACAGCCTATTATTTTTCTCAAATTTCATAGGCATATTTAATTTCATGAATCTCAAAGCGGCAAATTTATTATTTAGTAAATAACGAAAATAATAAACTCAAGTTGAATAAAACTTAAAATATTCACAATTGTGTAGTACATGATCCTGGAGAAGATGTTTGATATATATTATTTCTATTCTTTCGTGGAAAATGATGATCCTTATTTGTTCAAGTAATATCCGCAGATGCATTCTTTAAATTTCCTTTTGTTCAGTCCAATTTTAAAGAGAAATACTTTACTTCAAAAATTAACCTTTAGCGCCTTTCCAAAGTAAACCTAAAAAAACTTTGCTTTGAGAAGCAAAGACCGAGTGATAAATGAAAAAAGTCCGTTAACGCCCACAAGATAGATCAACAACGAATATCTTGTATTTATCAAGAAAGATTTCTCCTTAGGTTAAGACTTAAATGCCATACATTGCGAGAGAATCGCACGCAGTTCTCTTTGACCGAAATTTGAATGCCCAAATCACTTTTTTCTTAAGTGGTTTCGAGAATACAATTTTTTCTGTGTTTTTTTTAATTTTTTTTTTTTTTAAGTGATACTTGGAAGCATATTGTTAATAGCATGCCATCATAAATCATCATAGGATGCTTTAGTGTAATGAAGTGATTATTTACTATTTTCTAGACGTGAATAAAATGCATAATTAAAGTAGTAATATCAAAAAGTATTTGTTATGTCGTACAAATTAATTACAAAATGATATTTGTTTTGGGCTAATCTTGGACTTGAGTATGGACCAAATAGGCGCTTACCAATTCGTGCTGATACCGTAAACTTTCTCTTCTTTGAACTTTTATAATTCATACAAAATATTGGGCCTAATGGACCATGCCGTATGCCCGGGCTAGGCCGAAATGAGCTTAAGGGACGCGGTGAAAAAAAATCGAAATGTCGTGCCGACGGTTTTCATTTTGAGAAAATTTCAAATTTAACCAAAAATGAAATGTAAGTTCAACATCTAGCGTAAAAGAAACTTAGTTCCCAAAATAGATTAGAGTGACCGGACATGACAACTCCACTAGATTTGTGACATGTGTTTTAACTTTTATTGCTATACTACATAATGTGTAAGTTATATGTATTTTGAACGACTTGTATTTTTTTGAACAACTTGTAATTTTGGCGACTTATATTTTGTCTTTTTAGTAAGAAAGTCAAATAAAAATCAATATTTAAACAATCAAAATGTGCTTTACATCTAGCGTAAAAGGAACTTAGTTCCCAAAATAGATCAAAGCGACCAGACATGACAACTCCACTAGATTTGTGACATGTGTCCTAACTTTTATTAATATTATACATAATGTGTAAGTCATATGTATTTTGAGTAACTTGTATTTTTTTGAACAACTTGTAATTTTGACGACTTATATTTTATCTTTTTAGTAAGAAAAGTCAAATAGAAATAAAATAATCAAAATGTGCTTTACATCTAGCGTAAAAGAAACTTAGTTCCCAAAAAAGATCAGAGCGACCGGATATGACAACTCCACTAGATTTGTGACATGTGTCCTAACTTTTATTAATATTATACATAATGTGTAAGTTATATGTATTTTGAGTGACTTTTATTTTTTTGAACAACTTGTAATTTTGACGACTTATATTGTCTTTTTAGTAAGAAAAGTCAAATAAAAATAAATATTTAAATAATCAAAATGTGCTTTACATCTAGCGTAAAAGAAACTTAGTTCTCAAAATAGATTAGAGCGACTGGACAGGACAACTAGGGATGACAACGGGCGAGAAAAAACCCATAACCCATGGGTACCCGCACGTAAATAGGCGGGTAATCTGGTTATTTTTCACCCGCGGGTGGGTTGTGGGTGAAAATCCATACTCGTCGGTAGGTGGCGGGTAATGCATACCCATCATGGGTGTACCCATTTAAGATACCCATGAGTGTACTTGCCGAAATACACACGGGTGTACCCCAAACCCATTTGTGTTAAAATAAAAGTTTATTATACTGCTTAAATATTTGTGAGGTTCTTGATATATCTTTAATAACTACCAAAACCTCTCGACTACACAGGAAACTAACAGTTTCTTTGAGTTACAAGACTAAAAGATGAATATGAAAGATCAAAATTTCAAAGATATATACATGATATATCTCAGTACATGTATGTGATTTGGTGTAATGATGATTAATTTTTCTAGTTTCAGACATGTCATTAAGTATTTTGTGAGCTTGATATTTAGAAAATTGATATTATGTCTTATTGCCCAGTTTCATAGTTAGTTTACATATTAAGATTTTATGATTTTGTTCCATTTCACAAACCCCATGAGTTTACCCACGGGTAATGGGTACCCACGGGCATGGGTATGGGTAAAAAGTTATACCCATTGGTGGGTGGTGGGTGGGTGACGGGTGAGAAAAAAATCACGGGTACGGGTGACGGGTTAGATGAACCCATACCCATTACCCACGGGTGCCATCCCTAAGGACAACTCCACTAGATTTGTGACATGTGTCCTAACTTTTATTAATATTATACATAATGTGTAAGTTATATGTAATTTGAGTGACTTGTATTTTTTTGAACAACTTGTAATTTTGACGACTAATATTTTGTCTTTTTAGTAAGAAAAGTCAAATAAATATAAATATTAAAAAAATCAAAATGTGCTTTACATCTAGCGTAAAAGAAACTTAGTTCTCAAAATAGATCAGAGCTACCGGACATGACAACTCCACTAGATTTGTGACATGTGTCCTAACTTTTATTAATATTATAAATAATGTGTAAGTTATATGTATTTTGAGTGACTTGTATTTTTTTGAACAACTTGTAATTTTGACGACTTATATTTTGTCTTTTTAGTAAGAAAAGTCAAATAAAAATAAATATTTAAATAATCAAAATGTGCTTTACATCTAGCGTAAAAGAAACTTAGTTCTCAAAATATATCAGAGCGACCGGACAGGACAACTAGGGATGATTTGTTGACATGTGTCAACTTTTATTATATGATACATAATGTGTAAGTTCTATGTATTTATTGATGGTTTACTTGTATTTTTTGAACAACTTGTAATTCTGACGACTAATATTTTGTCTTTTTAGTAATAAAAGTCAAATAAAAATAAAATAATCAAAATGTGCTTTACATCTAGCGTAAAAGAAACTTAGTTCCCAAAATAGATCAGAGTGATCGGACAGGACAACTCCACTAGATTTGTGACATGTGTCCAAACTTTTATTAATATTATACATAATGTGTAAGTTATATGTATTTTGAGTGACTTGTATTTTTTTAACAACTTGCAATTTTGACGACTTATATTTTATCTTTTTAGTAAGAAAAGTCAAATAAAAATAAATATTTAAATAATCAAAATGTGCGTTTATCTAGCGTAAAAGAAAACTTAGTTCTCAAAAATAGTTCAGAGCGAACCGGGACAGGACACTCCACTAGATCTTGTGACATGTTGATCTAACTTTTCTTTAATTATTATACATAATGTGTAAGTTATATGTATTTTGAGTGACTTGTATTTTTTTGAACAACTTGTAATTTTGACGATTTATATTTTGTCTTTTTAGTAAGAAAAGTCAAATAAAAATAAATATTTAAATAACCAAAATGTGTTTTAGGCGACTAGTAAGTTAAAAGTATTTTTTGTTTTTTTTTCTAGTAGCTTACATGGCACCACCCACCACCACCACTCACCGCCACCACCCACCGCCACCATCACCACCTACCACCATTACCTGATGACCCACCACCCACCACTAATAAAATTCACACACATACGGACACATGTCCACTTACAACAACCAATAATATAAACTCTCTCCTAAAACCAAATTTGTCTCTCTTAGATATGCTCGAGACTAGACTCTCGTTCAAGAGAAAGAACTGAGTTTTCCTCTTCTCTTGTAATGGAAGAAGAGGGTTTCCGGCAAGGAATGGGACTTTCACATTTGTTTTTCCATATCACAGCATGCGCACTGTTAAGTGAATTGATTGATATTATTAGTGAACAATGCGATACATTATATAACATTACAAAGAGCATTCTAGAAGTGGGCTTAGTCTAAAAGATAATTACTAAGCCCATAATAAACATGTCGACTAACACTCCCTCGCAGTTGGAAACCCGAACCGGTTGGGTCGGGTTCAGGGGCGGGTTGGCGTGTTTGGATGTGGGTTTGGGTATTTATTAAATTTTTTAGCCGGGTACTGGTTCTAGTAATACCTGCCTCGATTACCCACACCTGTATCTATACTCGTTTACCCAAATTCATACCCGCTTTATTGCTATTATAATTAATTAGAGTACATATATATCATATATAATTTCTCCCATTGTATTTTTTATATAAGTATCTTTATTATCTAACACATTTGGATGTTATACATGAATTATTCGAAAGCGTTAACTAATTTGATACGGTATTTGTTTCTCTGACTTTTAAAAATTCGGAATATATTAGGGTGTTTTGCTTTATTTTGTCAGTGAGTTTTAGTGTGACTTAATCTTGTTACCCGTCATATCGTTCATAGAATATTCAATTGGGAATACTCGATACCCGCGGGGAAGTCCGAAAAACCGATGGATAAGATAGACTGGGTACCCAGCGGGTAATGGGGCGGTACGAATGTGGATATTATAAACGGGTGCGTATACGGGTACACTAAAACCCGCCCCGAACCCGATATGTCTCCATCCCCATTGATAGCGAGATGGAACATGAAGAACACGAACCTGAATAGCAGTAACCAAATCACGAACAAAGTGAATATCAATCTCAATGGGATTCGTGCGTTGATGTTGAACCAGATTAGATGACAGGTAGACAACACTGACATTATCATAATAGGCCAAAGTAGCAGAAGATAAAGGATTATGCAACTTACGTAATTGATTCCTCAACCAACAAGTCTCAGCAATAGCATAGGTAATACCACGATACTCTACCTTAACACTAGACCGAGAGAGCGTCACTTGATGCTTAGAAGGGCAAGAGAGTAAGTTGTTGCCAAGAAACGCTCATTGGCCTAAGTAGAATGTCGAGTAGTAGGGCAACCAGCCCAATCTGCATCAGAGTAAACAACCAAAGATGTTGTAGATGAAGAATATAACTGCAACCTATGATTAAGGGTACCACATACATAACGCAAAATCTGCTTATCCGATAAATAAGGCTTCCGTGGATCATGCACATAAAGACAAACCGGTTGAACCGCATAAGAAAGATCCATCCGAGTAAAAGTAAGATACTATAGCGCACCCGCAAGACTACGATGTAATGTCGGATCAGATACAGGATCATCGTCTGCCCCTAACTTAGACTCAGTATCAACATTAGTTCGACATGGATTACAACCACACATATGAGCTCTCTCAAGAATCTATGTAGCATACTTACGCTGAGACAAGAACATGTCAGACCAATTACGCACCACTAAGATACCTAGAAAATAATTGAGCGACCCAAGATCAGTCATGGAGAATTTCACATGTAATGAAGTAATAATCCGATGTGACAAAGACTCAGAGAAAGCAATCAAGACAATATTATCAACATATAATAGTAAATAAGCAATGTTAGTCCCATGTCTATAAATAAAAAGATGAATCACAACGGTTATGAGAAAAGTCAACATGAGTAATATAAGCAGTAAATCGTTGAAACCAAGCCTGAGAGGCATGCTTAAGGCCATAAAGAGAGCGCTGCAATAAACAAACATAGTCAGGATGCTGTGAATCTCGAAAACTTAGATGCTGATGCATATAATCTGTCACAAATAAATCACCGCGTGAAAAGGCATTATTAACATCGAACTGATGAACAAGCTAATGTCGAGAAATAGCAAGACTAAGAACAGTCAAAATAGTAACCGGTTTTACAACCGAACTAAATGTTTCATCAACATCAATACCAAATAACAAAGTGCTGCTATTTGCTACAAGACGAGCCTTGCAGCAATTAATGGTGTCATCTGCTAAATGCTTATGCTTAAACAACCACGTAGAACGGAAAATGTTCGCATCCTTAGGTCGGGGCACAAGCGTCCAAGTATTATTTTAATAAGAACATTATAATCATCTTGCATAGAATTTTGCCAATTAGAATCATTAATGGCTTCATTATATGATTTAGGTAAGGGAGAAATGGTAGAGACATAAAGGTTAAGACGCTCGGGAGGACGATTAGTCCCGACTCGAAAACGCGTGACCATGGGGTGAATAGAAACCGAGTTCGGGTTAACAAGAGGAGCATGTTTGATATGTGAGAAATCACATAACTATTTTATATCAATAATGACCCATAAAAGACAAAATTGTGCTTAAAAAGCTTGTATATTGCTTGTTTTGTCTTTATGATTATGTAGGTACGGATATAGCAAAAATCGTAAGAAAACAGTCAAGACCGGACAAACACGGACACGGGAACGGATAAAATGTACAAGAGCCGGGAGAATGCTTTCAAAGTCAACCATTGGTCAACATTGGTCAACTACAAGAAGAAAAAAACCCCTTAAATTACCTTAATGTTAAACCAAATTTGCAAAAATGGTCCCTAAGCCCTAACGGTGTTAACTCTTTAATATATAAATAGTTAACATGCGTTATCTCTTTTATAACAACATATAAACAACACCCGGCCCAATCCCATTAAAAAATAACCCAGGCCCAAGTCAACCCTCACACCCTCCCAGTCAAACTCTTTTATTAAACGGTTATAAAAAAAGGCGCGAGTTATCCATTTACTATTCATTATCACCTTCAGTTTTACCCTGCGTTAAAATCAAAGGGCAAATGTAAATTGATGATATGGCTTAATAATTCAAGTGCCAAGGAATGATGTGGCAGAACTATACGTCACAAGAGCTTTTGATTGGTTGAATCCCACAAGAAAGGACATGCGGGTCTGACAAGAAACACACTAAGGACTATTATTTTGCACTAAAACAAGTGCAAAAGAAGCACAGAGGTCTGACACACGGAATGCCACGTTGGCAATCCGTGTGCTCACCAAGTTGATCCAACGGACAAGAATCAAGATCAAATGATTGGAAGAATGAAAGGACAAGATTAAGGGAGAAAGGAGCGTGATCCAAGGCCTAGAAGCTTCATTTGCAGGCTATAAATAGCCCCTCACATTCACACACACACTATCTAGTTTTTAGCTTTTAAAAATTTAGCTTAATTGTATTTTTAGCTTTTAAAACTTTAGCTTAAGTAATATAACTTTTTCAGCTTATTGTAACTTCCATTTCCAAAAAGTTGTAACCAGTTTTCTATTAGTGAAATCAAGTTTTCCTTTATATAATCTGTCATAAGCTCTTATTAAGCTCAAATGTTTGATTACTGTTACAAAAGCTCTAATAAGCTCCACACAAGCTCTTTGAGTCTCTAAGCTCAAATTGAGCTCAAGTTAATCATCTAATATACTTAAACCTTTAAAATCAGTTTATTACCTTTGCTATTATGGATTTGAGCTCTTGGATGATAAGCTTACAATGGAAGAGCTTATGGGACCTTTACTAGCTTATCATTGATAAGCTAGAGCTTGTAGACAGCTCTTTGAGCATTAATTAGCCTTTGTTTAGCTAAGGCATCTGTAAGTTCCTTATTTCCCTTCCTGTCTTAATTTTCTAGCTTAATAGTTGCTTATTTTCTGCTTATCTCTTGTTTATTAGTGCTTAACTTTGTCTATTTGAGCTTATTAAACATGTTTGATCATCTGTTTTTGAGTTTATTAGTATAGATCTTAGTTTTCTTACTTTTGTCTTAAAAATCATAAAAAACTCAAAAATAGTTAGCATAACTAGTAGCTTATTGTTCCTGGCTTATTTGCTTATTGATAATTGATTATTAAGGTTGTTATAATCTGTTCAATATCTGGTATTGAAGTTTTAATCACTAGATCTCTTTTTCATAAGTTTAAATGGAAATTATCAAGTTTAAGGGGTGTTTGGCATAGCAGTACTAATTGGAAGTTAGTACTGCTATTGGTCTTTTGGTCCTTTAATTTGAGTTTAAACTTCAATATCAAGTTTATAAGTTTAAGATTTAAGAGTTTAGTTTGGTTTAATTTAGTTATCTATAGGTTAGTAGTTGGTAATTTGAATCTGTTAACCTTAGCTCAGTTATGTTAGGATTTTTAGCTCAAAGTCAATTTAGCGGCTGATTTTGCCTTCCTTGCTTTTAGTTAATTGTTTTAAGTAGCATAGAATCATGTCTCTTGGCCTGCACTAAAAGGTTTTGAATTAGGATGTCAAGTGCATCAGCAGAAAACAACAAAAACAACCAATTTAAATCTAAAATTTAAGTAGGTTAAAATAGTTTTTAGAATTTCAAATTCCGTGCACAAGTAGTTTATAGGTTAATCTATATAGCTTAGGTCTTAAATTTGCTTAAAAGGTTTATTTGCTTATCTGTTTTAGGAATGCAAAACTGTCCTTTTTCTTTTTCATAAAAACTCTTAAAAACCAAAAAAATATAATAGTCTGCCTGCATTAGTCTTTTCAATTAACTTTTTCTTAGCCTTATTGAATTTCAAATTACTTTTAAAAAGCAGTTTTAAATAGTCTTTAGTATAAGCTTTAAGGATTTCTAAGTCATTTCATCATAAGGTTCCATGTGCTTATTTGATTTTAAGCTCAAAGTCTGCCTAGGGTCTGTTTGGTTTCAAAGTTTGCTTATGAGCTTATTGTGATTTTTCAGCTTATGGCTTGTCTCTTGAGCTTATTTCTGTCCACATTGACTTATTAGGTTAGTCTTAGAATAGATATTGCTTATTTAGCTCTACTTTTAGCTTATTTCAGCTTTTTGAGTACTTAAGTTTTCTAAAAAACCAAAAATAAAGTTAAGTAGTTCTGTCATGTTTTCAGCTGTTTTACAGCTTATTTAGGGCTTTTCAAAAATAGTTTCTTTTATTAAAAGTGCTTATTTTCAGCTTTTCTAAAACTTTGTTTTTATAAGTTTTCAAAAATAAAAAAAGGGGAAGATGGAAATCGGGGGTGAGCAAGGCTCGAACCCCCGACCTCAACATCCTTAACCCTTATAAACGCACAACACCACACACTCACTACCATCGTGCCCTGGGGTCTTTTTCGTTATAGGTTTACAAAGTTTAATATTTGTACACGTTTTCCCCATTTTAGCACAATAAGCTGTTTAAGCTTTTTACACAGCTTATTCGATAATCTGTGTAATCAAGCTTATTTTTCCTAGGTTGTTATTAGTTCAAGCTATTTTCTGTAATTTTTTCAGAATTTTTATAATTGGTTTAGTATTTTTAAACATTTATTTTTATTAATAACTTTAAAAAATCGTAAAAAATAAAAAAATAATCAAAAAAATATAATTCTTTTTTAGAAAATTTTCTTTTATCGTAAAGTTTCTAGGAAAATTAGTTTTGCTTTCGTAGGGTTAAAATTGCAAAATTTCAATTTTTAAAGAACGAGATTCGTTTCCGTTCTCGTTTTTCGTGTTTTTAAGCTCATTTCAATTCCATTTTTGTTCTAGTTTTCTTTAAACTTACTTTTTAGTCAATTAGAGTCTATTTAAAAAGAAAAATTCATTTTAGGTTTAAATTTGGAAATTTAGGGTTATTTATTACCTTTTTGGGTTCCAGTTTTGCAGTTTTTAGTTATAAAGTTTAAACTTCCTTTATTAATGTAGGTTAATTCGTCCTTTAAATTTTCTGTTTAATTTTAGGATTTAGAACAAATCATCTTTGAACCAATTCAAATCATTGTCCGAACAACAAACGTGGTCTCAATTTCATAAATCGTTGGGGAATAACGACCCAGGAATCATACTTCCCAGTTATTATACGTATTATTATATATATTATTGTATTATTATATATATTATCGTGTTTAGTTTGGGAATTTCATATTATTTTATATTATATTAATACGTGTATAGATTACTAGCAATCAATTTTTGGCGCCGCTACCGGGGATTTGTGATTAAGATTCTTTCGTTTGAAGTTTGTCGATCGTGATTTGAAGAACCTTTCGTTTTCGAAAGTTACGTTTTTTATAAAAATCAAAAATTAAAAAAAATAAAAAAAAGTAAAAATATAAAAAGTAAAAAAATATTTTTCTTTTCTTTTATTAGTATAAGTATCATATAAAAAATATACATATATAAAAAAATCAAAAATATAAAAATTGTCCATAAAAAACAAAGTTGGTAAAAGAACACCAACAAATAATACCTTCAATTGAGGTATTATCCATAATAAGTTCCCAACTCGAATAAAAGATTTAAAAACTTGTCTTTTGTGTCACTTGCGATATACGGCTCACCTTTGAAAGTTAAACACTTTTAGAGAGCTACCGTGAAGCTTGTTGATTATTAGGTTTAAGTAATTCGATCTCGTTTTGTCCATTAATAAAATATGTTGTTTAAAAAACTCAAAAACCCAAAAAAAAATAATCTTCTTTTTCTTCTTATCCATTTAATTCTTTTCTTAACCCTCTATATTGTTTAATTCTTATGGCGTCACTCGATTATCGTTTGAATCCCCTCTTCACGTTTAAAGAGTGTTCGTCTTGTGGATCTTTGTATAATAAAGGATATTGTTGTACACCCGACTCGTCTCAACAACCCCTTTGTGATTGGCCCAAGTGTAGGATGGAAACCGGTTGAAGGTTCCAAAATTGTCAAGGATGTTGCTCTATGGCGAAATGAATTTAAGGAGGTTGTGGTATTACAATTTGTCATGAAAATGGTTTTACCAAGACCTTCTAAATACTTAACGAGCATCCGAATGACAATACCAAACGGTTGCTAAGCTCCTCGAGAGCCATTCATTGTCAAACAGGACCCCAGTGTAAATTCCTCGCAAAGTCCTCTACAAATTAACCACAATTGTTGTTACGAGTGCGGTAATTCATTAGACGATATCTTTTGTCAACGATGTACTTGTAAGTCTTGTGGGAAAGGTGCTCATTATGGTCTACAGTTGTCCACCGAAATTTCCGATTATTTTAATCCGGAACCCAGGCTACAATCAAAAACCTAATGAGATCCTACAAAAATTTAAAAAGTTTTCTGCAACAACAATGTTTTTTAGGTACGTGCCAACAATGTGGTTGTAATGAATATGATGGAGTTTGTTTTCATTGTACTGTTGGAAATGGAACACAAATCAATTTTTCAACTCCGTACTCTTCTAACGATTCTCCAAATTTTGCAAATCACCCTCTCAACTACCCAAGTAACGAGACAAATATTTGTGGTTTATGGGAAAACGTTTGTCATTTTGGTTTCGAGTTACATCAAGTCCCGATTTATCTATAATCAGGACCCATGTTATAATCAAAACTTTCGATTTATTTCCCAAACTTCACCGAGTTTTCCCGACAATGTCTTTGTTCTGGTGTCGAGAACTGATGGGGTCCTCATGAGACTTTTCAGTTTTGTACAACCGATATGAAACCAAGGTTTCTATAATTCTATCTTTCCGCGTTTTGATCAATTTTAAACCCCGCAGTTTCCAGTAATTATCCTCCCCAGAGACGGAATAAAGAATTTTGCAGCTCCGAGAAGGCTTATTCGGAAACCATTCAAGCCTTTTTAAAGGAGTATGATCATATACCTCCTAATAAAAAGTGCATGGCTTTATTGCTAGCTAAAGAGAGATTTATTAATATTAAGCAAGTATGGAAGTAGATGCAGAATAATACCTGATGTTTAAGCAAGTATTGCCTTACTTAACTTCATGAATGATTTGCAAATTCTTAAAGGAAGTCAACAAGAGAAGAAGGAGATGGCAGCTCAAAGTTTTACTCCATATTGGGATTTTTCTATGATTGACGATGAAGAAGCTAGAGATAACTTTTTGAAAGACGTTTGCACCTTCTTAAGGAAGTTTAGTCGTATACCTTTTGGAGTAACACCAAAGGTTATATTGATAGCTTGGGAGAGATTTGGCAAAATTAAGGATGCTTTGACGGACAAGCAATATCAACAAGAGGATATTCAAGAATTGATGAGTAAACTCCTTGAAGATGTGCGAAATATTAGAGAAGAGCTTTATCTGGAATCTATTAATTTGTCAAGTTGGGAATCGTCCTAACTTACTATTGACAATGACGATGATGAGTATATTTATATATATGCAAGCCTAAAGCAATCACATTGACCTTACCGGTTCGAGGAGCCCGGTATACTCTCTAGTATCGGGGAACAGTGCATCTTGACACTATTCCTAGTGTTAAGAACTTTGTCCTAATCCCAAGTGAGCTTGAGGGTATTTTCGACGATACGTGTGATATGCCCGTTTGTGAAGATCCTTCCACTTTTGATGCTTTGAACGATCATTCTGAGATTTTATCCGATTCTAACAATGATGGTACTTCAAGTGATGACGATTCTTATGAGAATATCGAATACGTTGAAGCATCACCTCTCAATTTGGAGTACGATAGTTTAGAGGAGGTGAATGAAGATCAAGAAGAGAAAGAGTTTGACTTGAAAGATATTTTTCAAATCCAAGACGTTATTCTTCGAGAGAAATTAGTGATACAGTCGTCTTATTACTAATATCGAATCTTTGAAGAACAACCCTACTCCTAATCATGTGTTCAAGTCTTCCTTTTCATTTCCTATCCCCGTTACAGATAGTGATTCGTTCTTTGAGGAGTCCGATACTTCTCTTTCTCATTTGGATAATTCTTTACCCAAATTCAAGACTTTTAGCGATCATACGGAAGAGACGAGAAGTGGCAGTACCACTACTCATGCTAATAACTCTCTTCCCGAGTATGATTTGTTTCTTTTTGAGGTTGAGCCCGATAGGGTAAAAGGTGAATTAAACAACCCCATTGTCTATTTCTCGATAATTCAAATGTCCTCTTTTGGTACTTTAAGAGTTTGATTCATTTCACTCTTGATTTTTGATGATTCGTCATTTCCTCGTCCTTCCTCCGGAACACCGGATGTTTGAGATTAGCTTAATTGTTGAGGACCGATGCACCAGTCTTGTATGAACAATTTTGATAAGTTAATGAGATGAATGTTTTGGACCCGGGGAGGGGGGGGGGATGAGATTGATGTTGAAGATGATGATTCCTTCACATTTGTCATTCGGATTTTTCTCCCGTTTCTCACCTATCCTGCGGATTCTCTTTTACTTCTCTCCACCAGGAGTGATTGGTCACCATTTTGACCCCCTGGATTCTACACTTAGAGCGGGTGGCCCCTCTTATCAGGGATGGAATTTCATGTGCTTTAATGTTTATCTAAAATTAATGAAAGACATGGTTGACGATTATTCTCTTCCGTTTTAATATCTCAAAGGACGAATGATTTCGGGAGGATCGAGTCAAGGCTATGTGGACTCGGTTACCAAATAAAAAGAGCTTCGCTGGAGGCACCCTGCTTTATTATTTTCTATTTTCTTTTTTTATTTCTGTATGGTGATGTGAGGAGGCTTGTATCTTCCTGATCTTGTTGGTTTGTAACTTGAGATTTTTGCATTAGGAATTGACCCAAAATTTTCTGAAGACTCTCGTGTTCAGTGTTTTATCCCGGTTCACTCGAGCTTCCTAGCCTTTGCTTGCAATTAGTTTGGGGAAATCCGATATCCTAAGGATTATTATCGACTAACATTTATCTTTTAGCACACTTAATAAACGGCTAAAGATTTTTGTAATACTTTCTTCAGGCTTGAGTTATGCATTCGACCTTTTTGAGTTCTAGTATGGGGTTTTTAAGTCTTAGGCTAGGAAACATTGATGACAATGTTTAATTTTAGTATGGGGTAGTATATCTTCGATATGATCTTACCTACTGTTACCCGTTGTTCTCACGTACCCCGTTTTCCTACCAAAGTTTTCAAAAATATGAAAATTTTTAATATTTTCAAAAATAAATAAGTGTTTTTGTCACAATTTTAACTTTCTTGCTGGGTAGAATAAGAGTAAATAATTGACTCGATTGAGCGTGTTGAGCTCTAGCTTGTTTCTTAACTTTTAGGCTAAGCGTTCGCAGAAATTCGCGTAATGATGACTGAAAAATAGATTAGAGTTAAGTATGTTTGGGATGCTAAACAAGGATTAGTTGGAAATCTTAGAGCCTCATGTATGTTAATTTGTGGTTTTTTCTCTATAAGCGCTCTTAACCGGATTAATAATAAGTGCTGTTTTTTGAAGATTAAACTTAAATCAAACAATTTTTATGTATATATAGCAAAATATTTAGTTTAGTTCAACTTTACTTGAATTTTTCAAAAAAGAAGTCTTCTCTATATAAAGTAAAAAAATGATAAAATGATTAAAAAAATAAATAATAATAAAAGTTGTGGGCTGATAAAAGTTTACTACCTCTTGTCGGCTCACAAGCGATGTGATAGTCTTCTAAAGAAAGCACATAGTAAGAATAAAAATTTGAGACTGATAAAAGTTTGCTGCATCTTGCCGGCTCACAACCGATGTTTGTAGCCTTCTAAAAAGTCGAGGGTTACAATTTGCTAAATGTTCTAATATTAAAGTTTTAAGTTAATTATTGATTTTTTTTGTTAAATTCAAATATGCTTTTTGAACTTTGACTTTTTTATAAGCTGAACATAACGGGAAACCTGAGGAGTTTTTTGGATACATAAGTCGTGAGTCCGATAACTAGTCTCTGTGGGGTGTCAAAAGCCTGGTCACTTAGCCGCAAGGTTGGGATGTGCCGAGACGAAAGTCGCTACATGGGATGATCTCGCCTTCAAATTCATTATTCTTGGGTGGAACGTAAAGCATAGTATTTTGTAAAACGTTGATCCATGGTTGAAATTCAAAATAGCACATTCACTTAAGATATAATAAATGTCGGGAGTAAAAAGTTCACAAGTTACAAATATGAGTAGTGTTAGCATCTTTACTGATATTTAGCTGTGATTTCGTTTTAAGCTTGGTTTGGATAAGTGAAAAGTCGTGGACGATGAATTTATCCTTTTTGGGGCATTCTCGGATCGAAATGCATCTTGTTCTATGATCCCTAACAGTTATGGAAATAACAAAAGTCGAAATATTCTAAGTTTCCTTAAAAAAATTAAAAAAAGGGAAAATGGGGTGTTTTATAACTTGTGATTTCTTAACTCTCTCCACAAAAGTCTTTGTTACTTTTCCAAAGATTTAGTTTGGGGAGGTTTTGAGGTATTTGGTTGTAGAGCATATAATATTGCGTGAGGACACGCAATCGTTTAGTTTGGGGAATTTTGATATGTGTGAAAACACATATACTTTTTATATCAAAAATGGCCGTAAAAGACAAAATTGTGCTTAAAATGCTTTATATCATTGCTTCCGTTTTGTCTATGGGATTATGTGTAGGTAAGGATATAGCAAAATCGCAAAAAAAAAAAAATGTCAAAACGGACAATTACACGAGCACTGGGTGGAACGGAAAGAGTGTACAAGAGCCTAGGATTTGATTGCAAGAAAAGTCAAAAGTCAACCCTTGGTCAATCAAAGTCAACTCACTAGAAGACAAAATTCTCAAAAGTCCAAAACAGCCCCTAATGTTTAACCTTATTACACAAATGGTCCTTAAAATTAATAAACCTTAACCATTTTTACCCTAAACACCATTACCCGGCCCAATCCCTTAAATAATACCACCTGGGCCCAAGTCAAAACCCATCATACCCGAGTCAAACACCCACCCTTTTTATAGAAAAGAAGAAAGTTACAAACCGCGGGAAACAGTTTTAATGTTCATAATCTCTTCATGTTTTACCTCCGAGCTTAAAACAAAGGGCAAATGCAAATTGACTACGTGGCTTTAAGATTCAAGTGTTAAGGTGCAAGCTAGCAAAAAAAAACGTCACCAGACTCTCTCATTGGCTAAAACCCATAAAAGAATGCCACGGTGGAATGAAGAAAACACACCAAGGATCAAATTTTTACACTATATTGCTTGCAAAACAAACACAAGGTCGGATTGCCACACTGGCAATCCGTCTCCTGTGTGCTCACCAAATTGATCCAACGGCAGCAAATAATGATCCAATGATGAGCAAAGATTCAAGGGACAGGATTAATTGGAGCGTATAACAGATTTTGGACCTAGAAGCATCCTTTCAGCACTATAAATACAAGCAGTCCCTCACACACACATCATCTTCTTTCTTGCATTTTTTTTAGTTTTTAAAGTAGCTTATGTAATTTTTTAGTTTAAATGTAATTTTTCTTTTTTCAGCTTATTGTAATCTGTCTTTTTTGAATTTTACTTGCTTTCTATTTCATCTCCTATTTTACATAATCTGTTTTTACTTAATAGCTCCCCCAAATCTCTCAATTACTCATGTTATAGTTTGATAAGCTTTCATAAGCTATTATAGATCTTTGAGTCTATTTGCTCAAATTGTAGCTCAAAGTTAAGCATTTAATCTACTTTAACTCTTAAAAATCAGTTAATACCTTTGCTAGTTTGGATATGAGCTTTTGGTGATATTCTGCAATGGAATGAGCTTATTGGACTTTTACTAGCTTATCTTTCGGATAAGCGTAGAGCTGTTGAATTGCTTCTTTGAGCCCTTTTATTGCCTTTGTTAAGCTAAGGCTTATGTAAATTCTTCTTTAATTTCAAGTATATTAGTTTAATAGTTGCATTTGCTTATTTTCAGCTTATCTCTTGCTTATTTGTGCTCAATCTGTCCTTATTTATGCTTATTACATGATGTTTCATCTGTTTTTTGGACTTTAGTAGTGTAAGATCTTAGTTTTTTTCAATTTTTCAATTTTTGCTCAATAAAATCATTTAAATTATCCTTTAGTTCATTAAAAGCTCAAATCTGTTAGTTAGCATTTGAAGTATTAGTTTTATTCAGTTCTAGCTTTTGTCTTTGCTTAATTTGCATTTAGTCTAGTGTTAAAATTAAGTAGAATTAAGTTTCTTAAACCTGCATTTATAAAATTTTGCTCATATGCATCCCAACTGCATCAGCAGTTTTATTCTGCAAACAGCTTCTTTCTAGCTTAATTTTCAATAGGTAAAAAATGCTTTTAGCTTTTCAAATTTCTTGCACAAGTACATTATAAGGTAGTTTAAATATGTTTGAACTTATTTTAGCTTATAAAGCTTATTTGGTCATCTGTTTTTAGCTTTCAATTAAGCCATTTGTTTTTTTTTGAAATCCAAAAAACCAACTCAGTATGTTATGAGTTTCTAGGCTATTTTCATTTAGCTTTTTCATTAAGCACTTATATTTCAAAATATGTTTCAAAAGAAGATTTAGGTAGCTTATTGGCTGTAGTATAAGCCTGCATAAGTCAGATTCCCACAAGGACCCAAGAGCTTATTGAAAATTAAGCTCAAATGTCCTTGCAGGGCCTGTTTAGGTCTAAGTTTTAGTTAAGTGCTTAATAGAGCTTATTAGCTTATTTCCTTAAATTTTAGTTTAATTTCTGTCTTAACTAGTTAAATAGGTTAGGATTAAGTTGTCATTAGCTTATTAATACAGTAGGATTAGCTTATTAGTTTTTTCATTAAAAATCCAAAAATATCAAGAGTAGCCTGTAGCTTTTTCATAGTGCTTTTTCTTTGCTTATCTGTTTTTCAAAATGAATTTGGTTTGAAATTCTAAGTAGCTTATTAGCTGAGCTTTAAGTAGTTGTTAAGATAATCTTCATAAGGTTCTAGTAGTTAGCTTAAAATTAAGCCTAAAGTTTGCTATTTGGCCTGTTTGGTTTTAGAATTGCTTAAATGCTTTTTGGCTTATTTTAGCTTATGGCTTATTTCTTTTACTTGTTTCTAGCTTAAACCTGCTTATTAGATTAGTTATAGATAACCTTAGCTTGTTTTGTTCTTAGTGTAGCCTATTCCAGCTTATTGTTTGTTAAAGTTCTAAGCAAAAAGCCAAAAACACACTAAGTGTGTTCTGTCAAGTTAATAAGCCTTTTTCTAGCTTATTTTAGACTTTCAAAAAGATTTCTTTTACATTTTAGTTTTCATCTGTTTTACAACTTAGTTTTTATAAGTTTTCAAAAAAAAGGGAAGATGAAAATCAGGGGTGAGCAAGGCTCGAACCCCCGACCTCAACATCCTCAACCCTTATAAACGCCTCACACCACACACCACTACCAACGTGCCCTGGGGTCTTTTTCGTTATAGCTTTACAACATTTATTATTTGTATACGTTTTTCCCTTATTAGGCTAATAAGCTGTTTAAGCTTATTTCGTAGCTTATTTGATAAGATAAGCTGTGTAACAAAACTTATTTTTCCTAGGTTCTTATTAGTTCAAGCTATTTTCTATAATTTTTTCAGAATTTTTACATTTAGTTTAGTATTTTTAAATATTTATTTTTATTAAAAACTTTAAAAATCATAAAAATTAGAAAAATAATCAAAAAAATATAATTCTTTTTTAGAAAATTTTATTTTATTGTAAAGTTTCTAGGAAAATTAGTTTTGCTTTCGTAGGGTTAAAATTGCAAAATTTCAATTTTTAAAGAACGAGATTCGTTTCCGTTTTAGTTTTTCGTGTTTTTAAGCTCATTTCAATTCCGTTCTTGTTCTAGTTTTCCTTAAACTTGCTTTTTAGTCAATTAGAGTCTATTAAAAGAGAAAATTTTATTTTAGGTTTAATTTTGGAAATTTAGGGTTTTTAATTACCATTTAGGGTTCCCGTTTTGCGTTTTTAGTTAAAGTTTAATTTCCCGTTATTTGTTTTCATGCTTAATTGTTATCATTTGCTTATTTTAATTGTTTTTAATTCATAGAAATAGATAATCAAATCAATCTTTGTTACCAATTCAAATCATTGTCCGAACAACAAACGTGGTCTCAATTTCATAAATCGTTGGGGAATAACGACCCGGGAATCATACTTCCCGGTTAATATACGTATAATATATATATATTTGTGAAGATTTTCCTTTCTACCTTTGTCCTCAAGGGTAGTTTGGTAATTTTCTTTCATATTATATTTTATAATTACGTGTATAAGATCACAAGCAATCAGTTTTTGGCGCCGCTGCCGGGGATTTGTGATTAAGATTCTTTCGTTTGAAGTTTGTCGATCGTGATTTGAAGAACCTTTCATTTTCGAAAGTTACGCTTTTATAAAAATAAAAAAATAAAAGTATGGGCTTAGCGTTGTTCCCAATAATGATAGACCTGTGGATATGTACTATGACAATACTGGTGCCATTACCATTGCCGATGAACCTGGCATTCAAAAGGGTGCTAAGCATTTTTCACGAAAATATCACTTTGTTTGAGAAGTTATTCAAGAAGGTGATATTCGTATTCGCAAAGTTCATACATATAACAACCTAGTTAATCGGTTTACAAAACCAATGTCTTGCACTAAACATGTTGAGCATGCTAGGAGCATTAGACTTAGACCAGCTAGTAGTTTCATGTAGATCTGTTTATTTAAATATTTGAATAATTGGGATGTAAAACAGTTTTTTATTTCATAATGAATTGATATACTTGGTGTGATCGTTTTCGTTCTATATTAACTGTGTCCTATATAAGCATGTTTAATTCCATGAATAATTTATTTATTCTAAATCGTCCATTGTCAGTTGATGATACGGGAGTGGTATGTGCTTAATTACACATACCTTTTACCTATAAAAATGAGCCTAAAATGACCAAAATATATCAAAAATGCATTGTATTTATGTGTTTTGTGATTTATGTTGTGCAAGTAATAAATATTCACTAAAGGACAAAAAACAAAGCCAAAACCGACAAAACCAAGCACGGGAATGGAAAGAGCGTGAAAAGTCAAAGCCAAAGACGTGTGCATCTTAAATGGACCAACCCGCACCCAAATTAATAGGCCGAGTCAGCCCATTAAGCTTATATATTAAATCAAAAGTCCAAATCCTAAACCACTTAACCGACCCAATCCATAAGCCCAAAATACTTAACCATAACCCCTTTAAACCCTTTACACCATTAGTCCTTATGGGTCTTTCATAGTTAGTCCTTTAGGACTAACACCATTAGTCCCTACACCTTTTTCCCCCTAACTGCCGTTAAAACCAAACCATTACAAACAAAATTTACCCGCCAAGTCACTGTTCACCCGTCTATTTCCCTTTTTTTTCTGCAACCAGACAAAACCACTCAACCCCACTATCAAACCCCACCCCTAGATGAAGGATTGCCACCTTGGCAATCCCATAATATGTCATTGGCGGATGGGACAACAACAATAAATCAAGGGCTGAGATTTGAGACAAAGAAGCACACAAGAAGATCAAAGGCTATGATTCATGGCTTAGAGAACACTCTTTCATCCTCCTCACAGAAGAAGCACAAGTCAAAGACCTAGAACTTTCTCCTTCCTTTATAAATAGGGCCATTAGGGCATCTAGTTTATATATAGCTTTTTATTGTACTTTACAGCTTATTTTTAGTTTAAGTCAGCTTGTTGTAACTTTATTTCAAGTCTTGTAACGTTTTTTAAAGGTTTAATGAAAATTTAAGTTTTTATGTTAAATTCTGTTTTTAAGTTAATGAAATTTATGTTTTGAAAATGTTTGTTAAGCCAACATAAGCTCTTGTTATCTTTATTTAAGTTGTTTTACTTAAGCACTATAAGTTTTTCCATAACTTATAGTGTTTAAGCTATTTTCACTCAAATTCACTCAAAAGCTGTTGTGGAAGATAAGCCAAAAAGGGAAGGGCTTATAGGTTTTACTAGTTTTTTTTTTCAAACAAGCTAGAGCTTGTTGATAGCTCTTAAGAGCATTTATGCCCTTGTTTTAAGCAAAGGGCTTTGTAAGTTTCCATTTTTATTTTTTTTGCTTATTTACTGTTTACCTCTTTTAGTGCTTATTTAGTGCTTATTAATGATGTCTATTACTTATTCATGCTTGCTTATAGTTTAAATCTTATATGCTCATGTTTTTCATTAAAACTGTTACTTTTAGCTTAAAACTGCTTAATCTTGTTACTTATTGATAAGTGCTTATCAGTTGTTGGATATTGCTTATTAAGCCTTAAGTTTGTTAGTTAATCATCTGTTTTAAAAAATCCAATCTTAAATCAGTTTAATTTAGCTTCAAAATGGATTTTGAATACTTAAAGGGGTGTTTGGGTTAAGTGCCAAAGTGGGTCAAAATGAGTTTAAAATTGTTTTGGGTCACTAAGCCAACCTTAACAAGCTCTTTTAAGTTGTTTTAATCTGTTTTAAAAAGTCTTTAAAATTTAAAATCAAGTTTTAAAGGTTTGTCTATCTATTCTTTAAATCTGTGGTCTTGAAACTTTTTCAAAATGTTTATATTTGATCTTTGCTAAAAAGTTGTTTTGGAGTTTTGTTTATGCTTCTTTTAGAGTCTAAATGCAGTAGGAAAATAAAGTGGTAACGTGTTTTAGTCTTGTGGTTTTGGTATTAATCTGTCAAGTGTCTAAGTGTTTCAGTTTTTAAAAGTTTAAAGAGCCAATTTCAATCTCAATTTTAGTTACGTAAATGGAAGTTTTAGGGTCTGGAAATTAATGCACAAGTAGTTTGTGCTATAAGCTCAATTTGTTTGAGCTTATTTTGGAACTTAGCTTACTTTTACTAGCTTATTATGAGCCTGCAAATAGCTTGATTGTCTTTTTAAAAAACCAAAAACATAGTGAAAACAGCTTTTTGTCTTTGCTTTTTCTAGCTTAATCTTTTATCCTATTTGCTTAATTTTTGCTTTTATGTGCTTATTAGTATCTAAACTTAATCTGTTTTTGCTTTATAGCTTATTCCATATGCTTATTTTGTCTTATTTTTAGCTTAAAGTTTGTTAAACTTCTTTTTAAACAGTCTTATATGTGCTTACTGTCTTTGCCTTTTTAGTCCTTTCTAGCTTATTTTATTTACTTATTTTGTTCCCTAGTGCTTATTAGGGTTAGGTAATCACCTGTTTTTAGCTTATTTGCCTTTTCTTTTAGCTTATCAAGTCTAAAAATAGCCAAATAGTTAGCCTTTTAGTCTTAGCTTAAAAAACTAATCTGTCACTTCAATCTACTTATTCCTAGCTTAGTTTTAAGTTCTGACAAAATTCTTTTTTTTAAAGTTTGTTATTTTTACTTACATTTTAGTTTTTAAAAAAAAGAAAAATAAAAAAAAGAGTTTTACAAAAAGGGAAGCCATAAGGGTCGAACTTGTGACCTCCCCCTTCTCATACCCAACACCTTAACACTCCCACACAATACCATCTGCACCCTTAGGTCTTTTTCGTTAGATCCTTGGGCCAGTTGGTATTTAAGGGTGTTTTCCCTTTTAAGCCTATCAGCCCTTTTGGGCTTATTTCTAGCTTATTGAGATAAGCTGGTCAACCCTTGTTATTTTTCTTAAGTTTTAGACCTTTCAAAGTACTTTTCCTTATTTTTTCAGATTTTCCTAAATTAGTTTAATATTTTTTATAATATTTTTAGATTAAAACTATTTTTAATTCATAATAAATAAAATAAAAGTCTAAAAAATATAATTCTTTTTTGTAAAATTATTTTTAATTATTTAAGACTGTTAAAAATTAAATTTGCATTTTTAAGGTTTAAAATTTTAGAATTTAGGTTTTTAAAGCTCTGGATTAGGATCCCGTTATCGTTTTAGTGTTTCAACCTTAATTGCTTTCGTTTTTAGCTTACCTTTAATTGTTTTTTTGCATGTTATTTGTAGAAATAGAATCCAAATCAAATATTAATCATTCAATCACGCGATCACGAACTTAAACTCAATTTTCAATTCACACTTCGTTGGGACACGACCCGGGAGGTTTTGGATTTTACTTTGGATAAAAGTAATTTTCTTAAAAACCTTACGGAATACTTACTACTATATTATTATTGATCTTATCCTTATATACGTATTTGGAATAGTCAAGTTTTTGGCGCCGTTGCCGGGGATGTGTGTGCGATTTTCGTGTTTACGTTTGAAGATTAGTGTTTAAAGACCCTTCCTCGTGAAGTTATCATTTTCCATTTGTGAATATTTTCTTTTTATTATAAAAATATAAAAATATAAAATATTTTATTTTCTCAATTTTTGTGAATATAAGTAATCAAAAATACCAAAAAAATAAAAAAAAAACCGTTGTGTCACTTGTGAAATTGGCTCACCTTTGGATTACAAACTATAAGAGAGATATAAGGAGGGTTGATCCTACGAACTTCGACCCGAAAGGAGAAGGTTTTTAAAACGCTTCGCGCTTACCCGCTCCTCCGCTTCTTTATGCGTTTTCTAGAGAGATACCATACACTTGTTCGATTATCGGTTACAAAAATATTTTTCTTTTTATTTCTCTTGTTTTATTTTTCCTTAGTGCATGCGCACTCGCTCTTCGTCGAATCAAGTTGGTGAAACTTCTACGAATCCGAAACGTCGCAATCGTAGACGTTCAAATCAAAGAGTCAAACAGTTTTCTCTTGAAGAGACACCCGTAGTTACGATGGTCGATCAACGTACTATGGCAGAATTATTCCAAGCACCCACCGAGGGTTACGGAGATGCTATTGTTATTTCCGCTATTCTTGCAGAGAATTTTGAGCTTAAACATGGACTTCTAAATCTTGTAACTTCAAAACAATTTTACGGATTTGAAAAAGAAGATCCTCATGCTCACATTCGTTGGTTTAACAAGATTACTTCCATGATTAAGTACATAGATGTGCCTAATTCGTCGATTAAGCTTATGCTTTTTCCCTTTTCAATCGAGGGGGCAACCCGGATTTAGCTCGAAAAATAACCCCCACGTTCTATTCTTACTTGGGAAGATCTCGTTTCCAAGTTTATCAACCAATTCTTTCCTTCTTCAAAAACAACAAATCTCCGAAATGAAATTACAAATTTTCAGCAACGTTTTGATGAATCATTTTGTGAGGCATATGACCGTTTCAAGGATCTCCTTCGTGCATGCCCACATCACGGTTTTACAGAATTGCATCAACTTGATACCTTCTACAATGCTTTAACCCCAACTGATTAAGATTCTTTGAATGCCGCCGTCGGTGGTAATCTTTTGACTAAAACTCCTCGAGATGCTTTGACAATTATTGAAAACAAATCAAAAGTTCGCAACCTATGGGGAAAACTGGTTGTTACAAAAGTGAGTATGAATGCTCCTTCTTCTTCTTCTTCTACCCCTCAATTTCCCGAGATTGCCGCTCTTGCTGACGTCGTTAAGGCTTTAATTCTTCAAAAATCTTCTCCTCCAGCTTTCGTGAAAGCCGTTGAAGAAATTTGTGTTACTTGTGGTGGTCCGCATCCTTACCACCAATGTCTTGCCACTGATGGCCACGGTTTTCTAGAATATTGAGATAATATTCAAGGATATGTTTCAGCAGCCGCAGTAAACTATAATCAGGGAAATACCGGATACCGTCCTCAGAGTGTAGCTAACCAAATTCGACCACCGGGTTTTGCTCAACCGAATGTGCTATTTAATCAAACCCGGTACAATCAAGGTTACAATTAAAACAGAGGAAATAATTAAGGAAATCCGAATTATCAAGCTTCAATTCAGCAAATTCAAGTTGCTCTTTCGAATGAATTGTCGAACTACAAGAGGATAAATGATGCTAATATGAAAGCTATGCAAAATCAGATAAATAATGTAAAAAATTAATTAAGAAATGAAATGAAAACTTCAATGTCAAATCAAACCAATGAGCTTAAGAATATGATGGCTAGTTTTTTCCAAATGAATATCGCTTCTTCTTCAGGTTTGGGATCACTTCCTAGCAACACCGTTGCTAACCCAAGAGGTGACTTGAAAGCAATCACCACCCGAAGTGGTGTTTTTTACGATGGACCTCCCATTCCTCCTCCTTTTTCTTCTTTCCCTAAGGTGGTGGAACGGGTACCCGAGGTGACAAAGTATACAGTGCAACCAAGTACCAAAAACATCCAACCTTTGATAGTCCAAACTCAAGCTCCAATTGATGAGCCCGCTGTTGCTCCTAAGCCTAAATCGTCTATACCTTATCCTTCAAGAGCTAACAAGCAGAAGCTCCGTGAAAAAGATGATAATCTAGCTTCAAAATTTGTTGAAATCTTTAAGGAATTACATTTTGAGCTCAGTCTTGCGGATGTTTTTCTGCATATGTCGAAATTTGCTTCAATGTTCAAAAGTCTTC
>BQNB010008774.1:46779-88825 GCA_026074375.1 Tanacetum coccineum
ATATATATATATATATATATATATATATATATATATATATATATATATATATATTTGTTTGCATTTCTTTTGTATTTAAGATTCTTGCAGGAAATGACGCACTTGGAAGCTCAAGTACTACTGCAATGTGTGAACATCTGGTTTTTCTCTTAAATCCCTATTTTAGTTTTTGCCCATTTTGTCGCATTGAGGGCAATGCTAAATGTAAGTGTGGGGGGAGAATAAGGAAAACGAGGTTGTTTTTAAATTTTCTTGAGCTGACTTAAAAATTACTTGCCCTGGTAATTAAAAACAAGATGTGTCCCAGTAATAAGTGTATACACATGATAAGAAACCGATCAGAATAACATAAGTTTGTTTTCAAAATACGCTTTAATGCCTTGAGCTAACCATCTCGGTTAGTGATTGGTGAATTTTATACTAAATATATAATATATGATAAAATATAAAATATATATAAGTCTAAAAATCAACAAGATCAATAAAACCGAGAAGTAGTATAGAGTGTTCCCGGGTCGTTTATCCCCAACGAGGCTGGACTGGAGAATCGATACAGTCGGAAAATTGGAGTTTGAATGAGAAAAATGATTTGAGAGTGTGGAAAGTTAGATTAAACAATAACAAACAAAAACGTTTAAGAAAAACCTAGAAATTATGAAATTAAGCTAGAAAACGAAAGCACGGGCCCCGAACTAAGGGGGAAAAACCTAAAATCTTTAAAATTAACCCTACGAAGAAATTTTTACTTCTAAACTACTCTAGGGAACAAATAACGAAGAATGAAAAAGACTAGACCGAAAACGGAGTTCGTTTGACCCAAAAACGAGTCAACACAAAAAACCGCACCCGGACCGTTCTTTAAAAAGTAAAAAGTTGTAAAAATGACCCTACGAAAAGTTTTAAATTTTTCCTACAAACTATATGACTAAAGAAAATTTTCTAAAAAAGAAAAATATTTTTTTGACAATTTTTGTATTTTTTATGAATTTTTAAAACTTTTAACTAAATTAAATTATAAAAATCTTAAATGACTTCGAAAAATTCTAAAAATTCTTTACACTACAAAAATCCTACGAAAAATAAAAAACACAAAGTTGGCTTATAAATAAGCCCTCAAATAAGCTATAACAGCTTATATACTTAAAAGACCAAAACGTGTATAAGTATTAAGGCCCTTGAGTCTTTAACGAAAAAGAGATCCCAAGAGACGCAGCGTATGAGTGTTGGTAGAAAAAGAGGGGACTGTAACGAGGGTAACGTGGTTTCGTTCCTTGCTCACCCGAGCCCCTTGTCTTTCCCTCTTTTTTTTTCTGCGAAAAACTCTGTGAAAGCAAAGTTTTTAACTCGTGGGGCTTAACACAATTGCAACTACGACTTTAATGAAAAGCTTAAAAATACAAGCTAAAAATAAGACATTACAAAAGTACATAGAATAGTGCTTACAATAAGCTTAAAAGCTAGATTCTATATTATACTAAGTCATTTTTGAACTATGGATTGGACCAAATAAGCTAGGACATAGGACAAAATTAAGCTATAAGGACCTCCAAAGCTAGCCTAATAATCACTAAGGAGCTTAAAAGCCTAAAGACTAAATAAGACTGAAAAAAGGCTTATGACAAGAAGCTGAAACAAGCTTAAAGGGCTATAAACTTAACCTTTTTGGGAAAATAAGCTAGGAAAAAGGGAATAAGCCCATTCACAGCTTAATCATACTAACCTAAAAAGCTATAGTAGGAGAGCAACAATGAGCTTATAAAATAAGCTGTAATAAGCCTAAAGACAAAAATAAGCAGTCGGCTACCTAACACTTTAGACTAAAAAATAGTTGACAGAGCCAGTTGAGCTATAAAAATAATCCGATCAATAAGACTGCTAAGGGCTGAAAAGAAAAGGGCTTATCAAGGGGCTTATAGACTCTCAAAATAAGCCAAGAAATTAGACTGTGGTACACTAAAAGCTTAAGCAAAGAGGGCTTAAAATCTCCCCTTTGCACCAGGGGAGATTAAAGCTTAACACAAGTGGCTTATTTGACAGCTTTCTAAAAGCTGTCAAATAAGCTCAAAACTAAAAAATAAGCTTGAACAGCTTAAGTATACTATGAAGTAGACTTGTGCACCAATTTTTGACTTTTAAAACTCATTTAAAACTGCTGAATTTTGACAGTGAAAAAGGGACTTTAGTTTTTAAAACTGCTACTTAAAACACTTGGTGGTTTTTGACTCAAAAGTCAAAAGACCAAGGGGTGTTGACAGCTTGAAATAAACACACAAAACACACACTTTTTTGAACCTTAACTCAAAATCCAAGTGCTTATCTAAATAAGCACTTGTGATGTTCTTAAAAATCCACAGATTCAAAGATGATTTATAAAAACTTTGAAAAACAATCTTGAAACTTTAAAACTTTTAAAAACAGCTTAAAACAAGCTTAATACTCAAGCTTAAACTAGCTTGAGTACCACAACCCATACACAAAGCTATTTTGACCCGTTTTCCATGTTAACCCAAACACTCCCTTAATTTTTGAAAATGACTTTTAAAAACTATAAGAGCTAGTTTAAACTGAAATTTTGGAAAGACAAATACTACTTAAACCATATTAAACACTAAAAAGATAAAAAGTAAGACAAATAAGCAATTAGAAATGACAATAAGCTAGGACAGTTAAAGCTTATTAAGACAGTTTTAACTAAAATTGCATGAAAATGAAATAAAAGGCATATAAAAGCATATTTAAGCATAGATACACACTAATAAGCATTAAAACAGTAATAAGCTAAGAAAATAAGCTAAATAAGCTTATTGCTACAGTAATAAGCCAAAGTTAAAAGAAAATGTACCTTTGATCCTTTTCTCAAAAAGGATTTTTGAAGCCTAATTAGCTCTAAATTTCCTACCCCAAGCTTATAATTAAGCTTAAACTAAGCCAATACCCAATAAGCCATCCAACTTTGCTTATTCATCCATGCTTCAATAGAACAGTACCTTCTACTTTCTTGTGAATTTTTCTTAAAAATTTTCTAAAAATGTTTACAAGACAGTTTATATGATAGCTTAAATGACTTTAAGAAAACTTGAAACCTTAGAACACAAATAAGAAAAGCTTACTGAAATTTTCATTAAAGATTGAAGTGCAAGTACAAGAAACTTTAAACTGAAAAACACTTAAAACTATTTTAAAAAACTACACTTAAATTACTAAAAAACTAACTTACTAGCCTCAAGGGCTTTACAATGCTTATATAGTGAAAAACGACCTAGGGTTTATGTCTTCTTGGAATTCTTGCTTCTTGCAGGTGTGTTTCTTTGTAGACACACTAATGAGGTGTGTTTGTTGTGTGAGGGGGAAAGCAAACAAATCTTGGCCCTTCATTCACCTTGGTACCCAAACTTTTGATCCGAACCCTTGAGAATGTGGTGGATTTATGGATTGCCAACATGGCAAAGTTCCTCTTTTGGTGGGAAAGATAGTGGAGGAGGGGGGAAGTGATTATCCATGGTGGTGGTGATAGTTTACAGGGTAAAAACGGGGTTACTAACCCGTGAGTTGAGTTGGGGGGAAAAATTGGGCGGGAAAATTTGTTTGGGGGAGACAGAGAAAAGGTTTGTGGGTGTGGCAACATTAGTCCCTCAAAGTGTTAAGTTTTATTTCACCACTCGTCCTTGTGTTATTATAGTTTTGGGGACTTGGCAGAAATAGTCCCCAAAAGTTATAACACTCTTTGCATCACACGTCCTTGGTGGTTATAAGTCTTTGGACTTGGCAGAATTGGTCCTTGGAGTATAACTTTGCCAAATTGGCAGTTTGGCCCTTCTCTTCTTTATTTTGTAAATATAACTTAGGGAATTGGCAATTTCAGTCCCTATAGTTATATTTTTTTTCTTCTTTGACTTTCTTTTGACTTGACCATGTCGGTGTTGACTTTGACTTTGACCAGTTGACTTTTCTGTTGACTTTTTTGACTTGATTGACTTTTCGGCTTCGATTTTCGTCTTTTCTTAGTTATCGATCCTGCACAATACAATTAGCAAAACAAGCGTAATTTTGGCATTTAAAGTCCGTTTTTGGTTATTTTAGCTCGTTTTTAAAGGTAAAAGGTATGTGTAATTAAGCACATACCAAAATCCCCCATATATAAGGGAATTGTCATGTTCCTCTACGCAATGCTATGAGTAAGCATTTGGAAAACAAGAATCTGAACACCCTACCGAAACCCCCCCTAATTTTTAACCTTCGAAAAGTACTAAGTGTTCATCGGGAAATTAAAGACACATAAGTTTTGAAAATCCCGTTTTCACTCCATTTTTTTTATCTATACACTAACAATCTCCTAATATTTTTGGTATTTCCTTTTCTTTTCTCGACTTCCTTGTTTGACTTCCTTATTTATATCAACACTGGGATCATAGAATGAGAAACGCCCATAGAATAATCTACGGATGTCCTGACGGATAAATTCATTCGTCCCCGATTTTCACTAGTTCCAAACCAGCAATTAAACAAGATCATTTGTCAATTATAAGTCTAAATGCTAAGCAACTCATACTTTTATGACTTGTGAACTTTTAAACTCCAACATGATATATGAAATTAAATATGTTGGTGTACTCATTTCAACTCACCATAGACAACTTATTTCATAGTCGTAATCAAGATGAATCATGACTCAAAGCAACAACTTATTAGACCATGTAACTTGGCTTTTAAAGAACGAGATTTCTAACTGAGAACATTCTGCAACATCTTCATCATTATACTCATAATTTCTTAAAGCTAGATTGCGTTGCTTACTTGAACACCTACCCAGGCCTCGCTCCCTAGTAGATATCAACAACCAACGACCGATGTTCATAGTTTGAAACCCGCCCGTTGCTAGCGTATTGGAAATCACATCAACACCTTCTTCCTAATATAGGCTAAGGATAGGTGTCTTAGTTGAACCCTCACCTAGACTCGCTTCCTGGTGAATATCACAACATACCAAATCCCTATAATAAAGATGTCTTACTGTTTGAACCCCCACCTCATAGTTTAGCGGAGTTGGGATATCACGACACATCATTTTACTTGTTCCATATAATCAATGTAATGCTTCATTGGCATAATTCAATAATATCGTTCATTTTGCATTCATACTTCATTCATGCTTCATTGGCATTTTAACTTTCGAATTATAAGAACAGAGAATCTCGTTTTAAAGAATTAATTACAATTTGAACTTTTTCAAAAACATTGATGACTTAGTTGAAATTTGGCAATGAGCACGTATGATTAGGTGGATTAGAAGCTAATGGGAGAAAAAGCACAAGTTACTCATATAAGTTTTAAGAAGAATCTGCTCACACATAAACTAATATTTTAACTCTATCACTTCTTGTTCTTCACCTTACTAATAATCGAAGCAATCGAATTCGGTGAAAGCTTAGCCTACCAAGTGGTAAGTTGAGGAACAGCAAGGCTCAACACGCCGATCGAGTCAACAATAATTTCACATTCTACCCATTAGGAAAGTCAAAACTGTGACAAAATACTTATTATGTTTTATGAAATTTTTAAATCTTTGTCAAATTTTTGGATATCTGCAAAAAGTATGTGGTAAAACGGATTGCGTGATAACAACGACTGCAGGCAAAAATCAAATCAAAGAACCCCTCCATAAGACTAAAAACTAAACATCGTCCTCGATGTTTCAAAGGGTTCCTACGTAATCTAAGGCATATTCTGACGTGTGCCAAAAGAATACCACGTTAAGATCGAAAAGATTTGAAACCGAATCCCACAAAAAGCTGAGGATGTGAAACACAAGAGGATATTGTGAGCCTGAGAGTCTTCAATCCGGGAAATCCTGGACATAACAACACAAAGCACCCAAAAACATGGACCAAACACGGGTATTTGGAAAACGTAAGCCTTCCTCACACAAACACATATTAATACTACACAGCAAGTCATAAGGGGTGCCACCCACGAAGCGACATGATTAAGGTCCCATGCATGACCATTTCCTGATTTACTTGTCCTTAGGGAAGGGGGGGGAGGGGGGGGGAGGATTGGGAGATCGGGACAACTTCGGTAGTATGTCCCCTCCAAAAATAGTGTAATATACGATGACCATAACTTTAAAGTTGGGCCCGGAATTTTGAGATAACTCGACAGTGCCATAAGGAAAAACCTTGGACAATGGTGAAATGTCCGACAACGGGAATTCAATTTGCCAATAAAATCCTTCATTCTAGAGTTGAAGAGGAGAACACGATCACCAACGTTGAAAACGCGGTTTTTGATCTTAGCATCGTGGATCCTCTTGGTTTTCTCTTTATAGATTAAAGAGTTTTCGTAGGCTTGATCACGAAGTTCATTTAGTTCATTTAGGTAAACATTTCATGTGATCACCCGCAGTTTGAACACAAAATTGTATGCTGTGAGGGCCCAGTAGTCTTTGTGCTCTAACTCGATCGGAAGAAGAACCTGCCTTTCCATAACACAAGCTTATACAGTGCACCCGATGGGTGTTTTGTAGCTTGTCGGAAGGCCCATAGAGCCTCAACTAGTTTGTACGACAGAGGCACATTTTCTCCTACTGTTCTCTCAAGAATACGCTTTAAACCACGATTAGATACTCAACTTGCCCATTATGATTGTGGGTGATTACGCGGTGGAGAGAACGATGAGTGACTCCATACTTACGCATTGACCTTTATAAACTGATCATTGCAAAGTGGTTCGCGATCACTTATGAAAGCCCGGGGGGCACCAAATCGAGAAAAGAACGTTTTTAAATTTGCAAACAACTCGGGCATCATTGGTGGTGGAGCGCTTTTGCTTCAACCCATTTATGACAAGGAGTCAACATCCACGATATGTAACTTGTTCCCTCTTGAAGACAGGGAACGGCCCCATAACACAAATGCCCCATGATGCAAAGATTTCGCAAACTCGGATGGAGTTTCTGTGCATCTCATCCCATGCATAATTTTTTTCCTTGACGTTGACAAATGGTCACAATGGTGACAAGTCCATGGGCATCCTTGTATATGGTAGGCCAAAGAATCCAGAATCGAAGACCTTTACTTGCTGTGTAATTACACCATAGAGTCTCCTAGTAGGTCCACTGTTGGCAAGCTTTGAGAATGTACTAAAGCTTCTTGCCCAGAAACACAACGTCTTATCACCTGAATCAGCACAGGATCTATAAACAGGAAGGGATCATCCAAAATAATGTTTGAATCGTTGAAGATTTATTTTTTGTTGGGATGTCATTCCCTAATAACGAATTTCCCGCATGGTAATTTGCAAAATCGCAAACCATGGGGTTACTTTTTAGATCTTGAAGAGCAACATAACCAAGAGTTTTCGAGAGGAAAATGCTTCATTGATTTCTTTGTTCTCGAGTTGTCTTGATGGAGGATTTTTCAAGTCTGGACAGATGATCGCGGCGAGATTCTCAGCTGTCCCATTTTGTCTCGAATTTTCAATATCAAATTCTTGAGCAATAATGATCACGCATGAGTCCTTGCTTATAGCATCCTTCTTGCAAAGAGATACCTGATGGCAGAATGGACAGTATACACAATACTTTTTGGACATAACAAGATATGACGGAATTTCTCAAAGGCATACACTACGGCAAGTAATTCCTTTTCGGTAGTAGTGTATGAGTTTGAGCCTCATCATATTCATGCTAGCAACTGTATAGGTTGTGAATGCTTGTTTTTTCTTTGCCCGAAGACTGCCCCAATTGCGAAGTCCTAGCATCGCACATCAGATTCAAAGGGCACAGTCCCATCGGGGGAAAAAAATAAAGATCGGAACCTCAGTCAATTTTCTTTGATGAGTGTATTAAAGGATTTCATACACTCTTCAGATGAAGAACAATGGAGTCTCTTTTTCCAAGCAAATGAGTCATAGGACGGGCAAAATTTGAGAAGTCCTGAATGAACGTCGTAAAGAAACCGCGTGCCCAAGGCAACTAACGACACGTTTGACAGTATCCGGATGAGGGAGTTTAGCTATTACTTCGACCTTAGCTCTATCAACCTCGAGTCCCCTGACTTAGAAATTTTGTGTCCGAGAACAATGCCTTCCTTCACCATAAAATGGCTCTTCTCCCAGTTTAAAGACAAATTGGTGTCTTCACACCGCTTCAACATCTTTTCCAAATGGGATAGGCACGTAGAGAAAGAGTCCCCGAAGACCGAAAAGTCATCCATAAATACTTCCATCGTTTTTTCAATCATATCGTGGATTGCCATCATACATCTTTGGAACGTGCCAGGAGCATTGCATAGCCCAAAAGGCATGCGACGATAGGCGAAAGTTCCGTATGGGCAAGTAAAGGTTGTCTTTTCTTGATCTTTTGGGTCAATTGGGATCTGAAAATAACCCGAGAAGCCATCGAGGAAACAGTAGTATTGGTTTCCTGCTAGTCTTTCGAGCATTTGGTCCATGAAGGGCAATGGGAAGTGGTCCTTTCGGGTGGCTTCATTAAGCTTTCTGTAATCAATACATACTCGCCATCCCGTGACCAATCGAGTAGGAATCAGTTCATTCTCATCATTTGTGATGACGGTCATACCTCCTTTCTTAGGTAACACATTTTTTTGTTATTGTTGTGGGTATATTTTGTGGTACCGGGCTCACACAAGGGCTGTCAGAGAGGGGTAAATCAATCCAGCGTCAAGGAGTTTTCAACCTCTTCTGATAACGTCATGGATTTTTGGTTTACCCTATCTCTAACTTTGCACAGAAGGTTCGTATCCTCATCCATTAGATTTTGATGAGTACAAAAATCTGGGCTAACACCCTTATATCGTAGAGTTTCCAAGCGATGGCTCGCTTGTGCGGACTTAAGAACCTTTAGAGAGCGCCTTTTCTCATTTTTTTATTACTTTTAAGTCTTTAGCAATTATGACAGGCAACTTGTTGTCACCTTCTAAAAATGCGTATTCAAGATGGGGTGGCAGTTCCTTGAGTTTTCACCTCGGGAGTTCATTAACGAAGATTCACGGTTTTTAGCTCACAGAGTTGAGTCTTTCCTACTCCAGCATATATTGTTCTTGATTTGGGGAGGGGGGGTGGTGGTATCACTGTTCAAAATTGCTTCTAGAAGCAGGATGTCCCTCTCAGGATCCTGATAAGTTGGATCAACTTCAGATGAAGTTGATCACTCTAGAGCAAGAAACGAATCTGCTTCACAAATAAAAGAAAATCACTGTCCCGAAAGGAGTGAGATTTGGAGAAGCATAGAAACAATATGGGGGGGGGGGGGGGGCCGGGGGGGTGGGGGGGGGCTCAAAATATGGAGTGGGATTTAGCCACTCGCGATCACGTTTGAAAATCCTAGGACCTCTTTGAGTAATACTCATCACAAGCCATATCAAAGACGGTCGATTTGTTTTACCGTCATAGGTGTAATCAGCTGTGTATCATTGAAGTTTGTCCAATTGAATGTGATGGCTTTCCTTGCCAACCGAAGGTAATCTCACCTTCAAAACATCTAACAAAAGCAGACTGTTTCAATAAACATCTAGCCCGAGAATTAAAGGTACTCGGGTCATGGTTCAAAATCAACAACTACGAAGTCAGCTGGAAATTGAAATTTTCCCACATTTACAAAGACATCTTCAGCGATACCGATCGGTTTAGTGATCGAACGGTCAGCTAGTTCTAATTGTCATGCAAGTCCGGGTCAATTCAAGAAGAGATAGATTGTTCCATACCGAATAAGGCCATGAGATAAATGCTCCGCACCAAGATCGGCCATGCGTTGATGTAGTAATCCCCTAAATTCACATTTGAATCAGAAAACGGCAGGGTCTCCAAGTTTTCTTTGTAACTTGTTGAGGATGCCGCGAACAGTTCCTCATTCAAAGGAGTTCTTGCCAATTGCTCATTTTTCTTTGTTTTCCAATTAAGGTTTTAAGTTGAAGCAAATTTAGGCAGGAGCATCAAGGCATCGTAAAGCTAATCTCGAAACTCAAATCTCTAAAGATTTCATATAATTTCTCGATTGGTCGTTAGCTTTTCCTTAGCGGCCTTTCATCCATTCTCCTCTTGATGGAAATGGAATTGATGCTTTAGAAATTGGAGTAACAACGGGAGCAACATTGGGCTTAGGATTTGGATTACAGACTGAATTTGAAACAACAGGAGTTTGGAACGACTTCGGTGCTTCCGTTATTAGAAGGAGGCATAGTTCCATTTGTCACCTCTCGCCATGATTAACTTCTTTCGTCCTTGATGGTAAACACCTACTTCGGTAGTGATGATCTTTAAATCTTCCCTTTGGGTTGGTAACAGTGTTACCAGAAGAGTTCCGAACCGAAAGTAGAAGCTGTATTAGCATTAACAAATTTTGAAAGCATGTCAAGTCAAATTTGCATTTGTGGATTGCAGGTTTTTGACCTATGGTTTTGCATGTTTCTCACACTGCATCATTGCTGTGACATATCTTCAAAATCTGTTTTTGACACACCGTGTTGTCTGAGGAGCAGGTCCTTGATGAGCTACTCAGGTTATGGGCTTACTGGTTGATTGACGGGAGGTCGATAAATCTGACCCTTGGTTAAATTGAGTTTCCTCTGTTTGATTGAAGTTATTTCCTCGATTGAAATTGTTTTTGACTATTTGCATGAGGATTCTGAATGGGAGGAAAACCACAGATTCGAATTTGATTTGAACCATCGAGGTCGATAACCAGAATTAGCTTGGTTGAAATTGGCCGCAGCGGCCTGGGACACATACTCTTGAGATATTGTCATGTACATGTATGCGTTAGTGGCTGTACAGTTTTGTAAGAATGACCTCCATCCCCCCACAAGATTACACAACTTGTTTCAACCGCTTTTACGGGGGTCGAGTTGGGTTTGTTCATTCTGTCGAGAAAATGCCCGAACCATGTCTTTGAGTTCAGCAACACATATAGATTGCTGGGGTGGAAGAGCTTGTACTCATTTTAGCGTACAACTGCTTTGTTTATGATTGACGTACTTTAGACTTGCTCCGATGACAATTTTAAACATTCACGAGGCATTTGTCAAAAAGTTACCACCGGCAAGCGGAGTTCAATGAATTCTGATCAATTGAGTTTTAGAGGCATTATAGAAGTAATCGAGTGAACAATTCAGAAACCCATGATGAGGGCATCCCCATAAAAGACATTGAAACGTATCCCAACTCATAAAACGTCCTCATAAAATTTTTGTTGAAATCTCGTTTTCATTTCTGAGATTTGTCGTTTTAGAGGAGGAAGAATTTGTTAATAAATTTCTAAACAGATCACCCATGTTCAATCGAACCGGGGGGTTCTTTTTCCAGCCATATCCGGGCTGCCCCTTCGAGAGAAAACGGGAAAAGCATAAGTTTAACCGACGTATTTGGTACGTTCGGAATCTTCATCGTAGAAGTGATCTTGTTGAAATAACGGATGTGAGCATGTGGGTCTTCTTTATCGTGTCCAAAAAATTGCTTGTTTTGAACAAGATTAAGTAGACCATGCTTGATCTCAAAGTTGTTTCGCCGGTAATTTTCGGGAACAACGATCGCAACTAGTACCCCTCGTGGGTCTTCGAGCAGTTGCGCCATAGTACGATACTCAGCATCGTAAATTATGGAGGATTATCAGGTTTCTCAAGATGGATGATTCAACAAAGATTATCGACTTGTGGTTGTCGACGTCTACGGGCTTGAGAACGAGTGCGCATGCACAAAATAGAAATATAAAAAGAAAATTTACACTAATTTTTTTTGGTTTTTCAATGATTTATTCACAATGTATTTTAACGGACAATGAGATAAACACTTCCAACCAATAATATACTTACTTCACGGTAGCATCTCAAAAGTAAACGCACAGGTGAGCGGAGGAGTAGGAATAGCGCGAAGCTTATTTCACCTTTCGGGTCGTAGTTCCTCGGAACAACCCTCCTTATACCCACTTTATAGTTTGTTTAACTTCCAAGTGAGCTGTACGTCTAATAAAAAAAAAAACAAAAAAAAAAAAAAAAGAGACACAAATGGCAAGTTTTTAAATCTTTTGTTCGAGTTGGGAACCAACAAGTTCACCGAAAGTTATTATGATAATACCTCAGTTGAGAATATTATATTTTGGTATTTTACCAATTTGTGAATTTTATTTCTTTTTTATGGACAATGTTTTTATATTTTTGGTTTTTTCTTTGGTTTTTATCTGATAATTATACTAATAAAAGAAAATGAAAAATATTTTTGTATTTTTTATGTTTTTTATAAAAGAAAATATTCACAGATTCAAACACAATTTGTCAAACGTAACGATAATCGTTTTCACAGCCTCCCCGGCAACGGCGCCAAAAATTGATTCGTGAATTTTATACTAAATATATAATATATTATAAAATATAAAATATATATAAGTCTAAAAATCAACAAGATCAATAAAACCGAGAAGTAGTATAGAATTTTCCCGGGTCGTTTATCCCCAACGAGGCTGGACTGGAGAATCGATACAGTCGAAGATTTGAGTTTGAAGGAGAGAATTGATTTGAGAGTGAGGAAAGTTAAATTAAACAATAACAAACAAAAACGTTTAAGAAAAACCTAAAAATTATGAAATTAAACTGGAAAACGAGAGCACGAATCCCGAACAAAGGGGGAAAAACCTAAAATCTTCAAAATTAACTCTACGAAGAAATTTTTGCTTCTAAACTACTCTAGGGGACAAATAACGAAGAATGAAAAAGACTAGACTGAAAACGGAGTTCGTTTGACCCAAAAACGAGTCAAGACAAAATCCCGCACCCGGACCGTTCTTTAAAAAATGAAAAGTTGTAAAAATGATCCTACGAAAACTTTTAAATTTTTCCTACAAACTATATGACAAAATAAAATTTTCTAAAAAAGAAAAATATTTTTTTAATAATTTTTGTATTTTTTATGAATTTTAAAAACTTTTAACTAAATTAATTATTAAAAAATATTAAATTGACTTCGAAAAATACTGAAAATTATTTACTAAAAATATCTTTAAACTATAAAAAATCCAACGAAAAATAAAAAAAGCATAATTTGGCTTAAAAACAGCTCGGAATAAGCTGTGACAGCTTATAAGCTTATAAACCCAAAACACCCTTAAATATCAAGCCCCTTGAGTCTTTAACGAAAAAGACCCAAGGGCGCAGCGGTATGAGTGTGGTGTGAAAAGGGGATCGTATCGAGGGTACCGGGTAACGATCTTTGCTCACCCGGTTCCCTTGTCTTTCCCTCTCTTTTTTTTGGAAAAACTTTGTGAAGCAAAGTTGTTAAGCTCGTGGGGCTTAACAACTTTGTCAACTACAGCTTTTACTGAAAAGCTATAAATAAGCTTAAAAATAAGCTTTTAAACGACAGAATGCTAAAAATGAGCTTAAGGCTAAAAATTGCTAAGACATTTGGGCTTTGTGGACAAATAAGCTAAGCTAAGACTAAAAATCTAAAAGGGCTGTCTAAACTTAAACTAGATAATCTCTAAAACAGCTAAATGCTAAAACTCAAATAAGCAGAAGAGCATATGTTTGACAGAAAGCTAAATTAAGCTAAAAAAGTAAAAGTCTAATAATTACTAAGTGTCAAATTAACAAACAAAAGGAATTAACGAAATAACTAACAATTCTATTAAAATAAGCTATAGAGCACAAATGACGTATGACATAGAGCTAGAAAGCCAAAAGAGAAAAATAAGCAATCCCTGCACTACCACTAAGCAAAACAGTGATGGGGCAACTTTGGGGCTAAAAATAAGCTATCTAATAAGCTTCTTAAGGTCTGAAATGAAAGGGGCTTATCAGGGTCATATAGGCCTCTCAAAATAAGCCAGAAATTGGGCTTAAGCACTCCTTAAAGCTTAAGGAAAAAGGAGCTTAAAAATCTCCCCTTTGCACCAGGGGAGAATAAAAGCAAATAACTAGGTGCTTATTTACAGCTTTTTAAAAAGCGTTCAATAAGCTCAAAATTGGAAAAATAGCTTAAACAATTTGAGTGCCCTAGCCATTGAACTTGTGGCACAAATTTTTGACATTCTAAAACTTAGTTTAACTTGCTGAATTTGTTGAATGAAAAAGGGCTTTTGGTTTTAAAAACTGCTACTTAACACTTGGGTGGTTTTTGACTCAACAAAGTCAAAAGACCAAGGGTTTGTGACAGTTTGTTTAAGACACACAAAACTCACACTTTTTGAACCTCAACTTAAAATCCCAAGTGCTTAACTAAATAAGCACTTGTGGTGTTTTTAAAAATCTCACAGTTTCAAAAGTGATTTATAAAAACTTTGAAAAACAATTTTCAACCTTAAAAACTTTTAAAACAGCTTTGAACAAGCTTATCACTTAAGCTAAAACTATTTCAATGACCTCAACCCATACACAAAACTATTTTGACCCGTTTTCCATGTTAACCCAAACACCCTTAATTTTTAAAAGTGGTTTAAAAACTTATATAAACTAAATTTTACTGAAATTTTAAATAGACTAATATTACTTAAGCTATTTAAGACATAAAAAAGATAAAAAGAAAAACAAATAAGCACTTAAAAAGTGAGAATAAGCTAGGGACAGAAATAGCACTACTTGACAGTTTTAACTAAAATTGCATACAAATGAAATTAAAAACATTAAAAGCATACTTAGACATAAATTATCACTAATAAGCACAACAACAGTAATAAGCTAAGGAAATAAGCTAAATAACTTATTGCTACATAATAAGCCAACGTTAAAAAGAAAAAGTACCTTGATCCATCTCAAAGGAATTTTTGAGCCTATTAAGCTCTAAATCCTACCCCAAGCTTAAAAATAAGCTTAAACTAAACTGAAACCCAATAAGCCATCCATAATAGCTTATTCATCCAAGCTTTGCTTAATCCAACAGTACCTTTGCTCTTTAAGTTTTGTAAAAAAAATGTGAACAGGTTATAACAACTTATATTGAGAGTTTAAAAGATTTAAAAAGGCAATTGTGACTTAAGAACACAAGTAAAGCAAACTTAACTCAATTTTCATTAAAATGAAGTACAAGTACAAAAGCTTTTTTAAACTGAAAAAACACTTAAAACTACTTGAACTATTTTAAAAACTACATAAACACTACATAAAACTACTACTGCCACAATGGCTTTTACAAAGCTTTAAATAGGAAAATTCGACTAGGTCTTGTTCTTTGTCTTCTTGCCTTTGTGTTTCTTTGTAGACACATAAAGTGCATTGTGTTTGTTGTGAGAGTGCTAAGGAAAGCACAAACAATCCTGGCCTTCAATTCTTCAAAAATCAATCATCACAGCCGTTGGATGAGTTATTGAGAAGTGTGGGATTGCCAAATGGGATTAGGGGTTTATTGGAGGGGAGGTGAAGGTTTTATCTGGGGTTTAATGGGGGTTACGGGATAAAAAGGGGGAGGTTAACCCGTGAGCTTTAATGGGGTTTTGAGCTAGGCGGGAAAAGTGGGTTTATAAAAAGGTAAGGGGTGACATGAAGGTATTGAGGTTATGGGCAACATTAAGTCCCCTCAAAGGTGTTAAGTATCATTGCACCCATGGTCCATGTGGTTAATAACTTGGGGACTTGGCAAATAAGTCCCCAAGAGTTATAATTCTAAGTACCGCACTCCTCGTCCTTATGGTTATAAGTTAGTGCTTTTGGCAGTTTCACCCCTTATAGTATATCTTTGCATATTGGCAGTTTGCACCCTTCTTTTCTTTTTCTTTTTAAAAAAGTTAGGGATTTATCAATTATAGTCCCTAAACTTATATTTCTTACTTATGGCTTCCGGGTTGACTTGGTTACTTTTTCAGGCTGGGCTTGGACTTGACTTTGTCTTTCCCCTTTTCCATTCCGTAGTCCGGTTTTGTCGTTTTGGCTTCGTTTTTCGTCCTTTTCTTATTATCCGTTCCCTGCACAATACAAATAAGCAAAAACAACGTATATTTTGCATTTAAAGTCCGTATTTGGTTCTTTTAGCTCTTTTAAAGGTAGCAAGGTTGTGTAATTTAGCACATACCCTTCTTGGCAAATAACCTTTCGTAAGTTATCATAATTGAATTTTCTTTAAAATTTTTGTCAATGTAAGCACTTTGACTAAGTCCAATAACCGCTTATATCTATCTCTATATATTTTAATTCCCATGAAATGGGTATGCACTTCTCCTAAATCCTTCATAGAAAAACACTTTCCAAGATAAAATCCTTAACTTCCTAAAGTCTTGGAATGTTGATTCCCAGGATTAATTTGTCATCAACATATATGATCAAGATACGACATTACACCCACATAGCTTTGGCATATACACATGGCTCACACGATATTGAGTAAATCCCAAACTTCTCGATTTCCTCATCAAATCGCTTTATTCCTATGATTAGCCTTGCTTTCAAACCATAAATAATCTTTGAAGTATTTGCATACACGGATTGATAACTTGGATTAACATACCCTTCAGGTTGCTCCATATAGATGTCTTCATCTAAGCGACCATTCAAGAAGGCAGTTTTAACATCCATTTGCCAAATCTCATAATCAAAGTAACGATGCTATAGCATGAAATCGCTAATAGCTCTACGTGTCTGCTACCGGAGAAAATGTCCCTCCTACGTAGTCAATCCTAAAGGTTGATATGCCTTTATCTACCAGACGAACTTTATAGGTGTGTACTGACCAAACCTGTCAGTCCCTTCCTTGAATCACTTACTCCTTACTATTTAGCATTGGGAGGAGGGTCTAAACTTCCGTCCAGATTTCATTAACTTACATGGAGTTTTATTTCCTTATCCTTGCACCTTGCCATATTACCTTAATCTGGGTCAAGCATGCAGCTTTATAATATAGCAGGTCTCCAAGATCCCCTATCTATATCATCTTTCAACCTCCATGTTTAGACATAGATGGTTGGTGCACGTAGTCCTTTCAACCTACGGACAGGAATTAAATTCGGTTGAGGACCCGAGACTTCAGGTTCTACTGGAATTTCGCTATGTTTTTTTCAAAGGTAATGTACCCATTGATCAACTTCCAGATCAAATCTCTCCCACTGAATCTTGAGATATGAGATCTCTATTTAGAAAATCTCCATACCTAGCAACAATTACTTGTTTTTAGGTGGAAAAAAAAAGTAGTAACCCATAGCTTTTTCCTTAGGGTATCCTACAAAGATCACTTAACCAGATCTCTGTTCTGGAGTTTATCAGCTGAGTCACGTTTCAACCATACGCCTCGCAAACTCCCAGACCTTTAAATAAGTACAAATTAAGGCGCCTTGCCGATGCCCATATTTCATATGGTGTCTTATCAACCTTTCATATTGTGGGAACCATTTTAGAATACGAACCGCATATTTTAAGGCATAATCCCAAAGGATAATGGTAGAGTTGTAAGATTAAACATAGATCGCACCATATCTAATAGTGTGCGATTTCTCCTTTCAGATACACCTTTTCCTTTGGGTAATGGAAGAATTAAATGCAGTACTATTCCAATCTTACCTAGATATTCTTTAACTCTTGGTTTAAAAAAAATATTCTCACCACCCTCTATCGGATCGAAGACTTTTAATCTTCTTTCCTAGTTGCAATTCTACTTCCTGATTTAAATACCTTAAATGTTGTTCAAAACCCATGTTTATGTTTAAGCAAGTAAAACATAACCATAAACTAAATCATCAGTAAAGGTTCAAAAGTAGCTACACCTTTCCTTGAAACATGCTCTAAGTGGTCCACACACAATCTGTATTATTATACCAAGTAGATCTGTAGCTCTGCTCATGTATTAATTAAAAGGTTTCTTTGTCATCTTCCCAGAAATACAAGATTCGCATTTATCATATGATCCATCATTGATACTTTCCAAAAGTCCTTCACGTTGAAGCTTTTGCATGCCGAGTCTTGCCAATATGGGCAAGTCTACCACTGCCAAAAGATAAGACAAGAAATTCAAGTCTAACTTTCTCTTCTTATTTATGCTAAAAATAGAATTATACTTAAAACTTGGGAAAGCATTATATTCATGTCAATTTCAAACACACCATTCACAGATATAGCACTAAAATAGAAAATACCATTTGAAGAAACAGAAATTCCATTACTAGTAACAGTGTGAACGAATCCAAGATCCAACAAACGAGAAAAGGAAACAACACCTCTAATTATAGAAGGTGCATAATGACAATTGTTTAATGACAGTACTAAACCAGATGGTAAAACTAAATTAAACACTCCTATGGCTTCAACAGCTGCTTGTGCTCCATTTCCCACATGCAGGTATTGCTCTCCATAGGATAGCTTCCTTTCCACTCTAAATCCCTGCAGCGTATTACAAATGTGAATACCGCATCCAGTATCATATACCCAGGAATTTAATTTGTGAGTTAGATTAAATAATTCAATCATAAATAAGTTACCTGAAGTTGCAGCACCATGCTCAGCCTTCTTGTTCTTATTTGTGCGCAACTCTTCGAGGTAAAGAGGGCAGTTCCTCTTCTAGTGACCAACTACGTTGCAGTAGTGACAACAAGATCCTTCTTTGTGATTTATCCTTCTTTTGAGGAGGGTTTTGCTGTAGTTTTTGGTTGATAGCAACAACTTGCATATTCTATCAGCTTTGCTTTGCTTTTACCCTTTTGTTCGCTTTGCGGTTGGCTTAATCACCTACCCTTTTTGAATAGCAAGTACCTGAGGTGTAGGGGCCTTGTCTTTTAAACCCTTTTCATAGTCAATGAGCAATGCGTGTAGATCACTCACTGTCTTCCCCACGCAATGCATATTGAAGTTTCTAACAAAATCACCAAAATCCTTGTTAAGGGACCTGTTAATTAAGTTAATCGCCATATCATTGTCATAGGGTTTTACCAGATCTTGTAGTTGGTCCATGTAACCTTTCAATCCAACACAAAAGCACTTACGGCTTTTCCAGGGGCATGTTTGCAGCTGTGCAGGGTATCCACCAAACATAGAATCACTACAGCTATAGGCCATATCAAACACTCATCTGAGTATCATCAAGCATGGCTTGCGTAAAATAAAGTTCAAGACTTGCTTGAAGAGCAGGTGACATTCCTACCAGCATTTAAACAAGCCACATCAAATGGTACTTGTTTCAGCTTTCCATGCAGCTTTAACATTCATCAGCAGCATCCTTAGGGTTCCTCAGGACAAGGCTTAAACAAATAGTCATAGGTACCCGCCACTCTCAAGACAATTCTTAGTGAACGGTACCACATCATTACAATTGTCGCCAGTCCAGTTTTTCCTCGCTCAAGAAAGTCCTTGAATGACAGAACTTAAAGAGTGTAGTTATTATCGGGTTGAGCCATTTCTACAGAAAAAGTACATTAATAGTATTTATCGATAATGACATTTTTCAAGAAGAAATAAAAATCCCTAGGTAATATTCATATAACCATAGAATTTTCTTGAAAACTAGAACCCATAATGACAAAACCCATCCACATCGTTGATCTGCTAGTAAATGAATATATTCGACATGGTAACTTGGTCGAACATTAATATGACAAACCATTTTCAATTTTCTATGAGCTTTATGGGATTTACATTGCCTAAAAACTTGTTGCATTGGTTAAACATGATTCATCCCATCTAATGCATTGAGTTTTCTATTAAATACTCAATTAAGTCGTCTAATCTAAAAAACATCAAACTTGTCCATGTGAGGTCTTACTCAATCATGAAGGTTTTCTGTCCATTACAATCTAGTCCAAGTTCTCACATGACATAAATTGCAACTTCAAGTGTTTTTCAATTAGATGGCATTCGACTTAAGTTTTAAGGGTACTAATATTTGATGTGTGGAATCAAAATTATGTATGGAGAAGCATGCATACAACTCCATATCATATGTTTAAAAAAAACTTTTTATTAACTTTTAGGGCAAGATTAAATAAACAAAATTTTGGTTGAGGCATTGGATTAACCAATTAAAGAAGTACCCACAATTATCGTCCACAACGTACTTTTTCATAAGTCTTTCGACTTAGTGTTTCGGATGTGGAATTGAGGCAAATCAACCTTAAAGTAATTTTTGCATTTAATAGTCCGTAGGTAACTCCAATTTTTACGCACAAGCAAGCCGAGAATTCGGTCAGCGCTGAAGCATAACCACCTTTCTTTAAGTCGGTCGGACCAGCGACGTCTTAAACTTCCCACATCAGTTTGTCAATTGGATGAGCCTTTCTAACTATTTTAGTACCAAAATTACCATCAAACTAAACTATTGTAAATTTAAATCTTCAAAACAATTCATAATTTTTATATAGATTTAGTCCCATAATTATTTTCTATTCAAAATTATCCTTTTTGTTTACAACAATTCGCATCAATTATATAAACCAAAAAACAAGTAATTTTTTATAAAAAAATGACTAAAGCGGTAAACACATAATAACAAATTATATGCGTTAATTAAAAAACATGTAGCCACATGCATTCTTTTTATACGATAAACCCTAATAATAAAATCTAGGTTTTATTATGCATAAATAATCATGCTTTATTACTTATTTCAAAAAAATGACCCAAATGCTCGAGTTAACGATTGCGTAAGCCATAAATTAAAATATACCAATAGCATAAACTAATTATTAATTAATATTGAGTTTTTCCCAATTCAAGATTTGTCGTACAAAAATTAATGGCCACATAACAATACACGGTAACAATTACAACAAAATTTCCATATGATCCATGAAAAACAAGCAAGTTTTGTCATGGATCCACAAAATCACTTAACAATTAAATTAATGGACTGGTCAAGGATCGAACCATAAACATTAAAAAAAAAAAAAAAAAAGACAAAACAATTAAATCATGCAATAAAACCTTTTAAAATCTAACATGTAAACTAGGGTTTCAAAAAAAATTCATTAACAAGAAATCGACCAACTTGGTTGATTTAGGGTAAAAAAACCCTAATTTTTATAAACCCTAAACACATGTAATTAACAACAATACAATATTTGTTATAGATTTTAGGTTTTGGTAATTATTAACATGTTAAAACGGCTCGTGATGCCACTGTTGATTTTCAGCATGCATAACAATTATAATCTAAATAAAACATCAAAGCACGTAATAGCGGAAGTGATAACAAATCATATAATTAACATCTATAAATTAACCGGGCCGGTTACATACCTTAGGATCTCGCGAGCACAAGAATCGTTCTTGTTTCTTTGTCTTGATCAAACCTAATTTTTAGAGTTTATGTGGATCATTGCATTAAACCCTTATCCAAGTATTTTTAATCGTTCCGAAGATTTTAATCTATAGTGAGATTAAACCACGTTCTTGTACACACGTTTTAGAAACAAGTTAACCAAAAGACTAGTTGTAAAACAAGAAAACATTTTTAGAGTTTAAAGACCGATCGAACAAGAATCCCTTGGGGATGATTTTGGCCGATCGATCAACAAGGGAGAACAAAGAAAAATTAGGGATCTTTTGTGTGTACAAAACTTATATCTTATGATCCCTTAATTCCTTTGTTTATATAGGCTAACCAAACTTAGAGCCCAAATCAAGTTCTATTAGGAAAAATTAAACAAAATCTTTTTCTTTTCCCCTCTTGCCTATACTCGGCCCAATACCACCCTCATGGGGTGTTCCGGAACCTTCTTGACTTCTATTTACAAAGTTAGTCCTTCCCTTTATTCGTTAGTCATTTACTGTTAAATACTTAACGACCGTTAAACGTTTTCGTGTATTTAATAAATATATTACATTTAATATAATTATTAATTCGTTAACTCTTTACGTATTGTGTGCAATCCCGTGGTCTCGAGTTCGATCCTAACACACGACTATTAATTTATCGTCCATAAACTAACATACATGTAATTTCCTCAAGCAACAAAAAATGTTTTCTTACTCAACAAGGTGAAGAAAAATACCATTTGGAGCAAGTGATGTGATATGAGTCAAAGTTAACCAGAAAAGTCAAGTCAACACATTCACCACTTTTAGTATAAATAAGAATCATTCAACAAACATAAAAAAAGACCACATAATTCTAAATCAACAACTAACAATATGATCATCATCATCATACTCCAATTTTCAGTCATTAATCATTCTCTTATAAATCGACATTCATGTTGGGTTTGTGCTCATGTCATACGAATATTTATACGGTTAGAAATACGTGAGCCTACGGGGTCACACATGTTATACATTTAGGTATCATTCTATTAATGTTAATAATAATATAATTGTATATTTATTATTTATATTAATATATGATTTGACGAATGAACACTAACGGTCGTTAATTAGTTAATTAATTGTAACTAACTAATAAGGCTTTTTAATTAATGTGTAATTAAATGTAATTAACCATAAATAATTAGAAAAGTCAAAAAGTCAACCCAAAGGGTGTTTGACTTGTGGTCGATCGGATCTAGACCCAAGAGGGGGTTAGATTAGGCTTTAAGCTATCTTTTCCTACAAGGAATGTATTTTAGGTAAACCCTAAACTCATCCCTATATAAGGAGGATCCTAGAGCTTATAATTCTCATCCCTTGTCTCTTCTCTCTTGTGTTCGATCGCAGACTACAAAACCCCAAGGGTTTTCTGGTTCGATTTTATAAGTGTTATCATATTCGTTGGTCAAGAACTAGCATTCGGGTGATACTACTAGACGTGTAGTGTATGAACTTCGTGGAGGTTACTTCCTTTAGTAACTAGAAGTAGTTTTCGGTAAAGCACGTTTATTACACACGTGTGTGTACTTCAAGATCCGCGTTCGTCACTAGCTTATTCAAAACAAAAGTGTTTCTTTATTTATGTTTATGTGTTAATTATATATGCTATACGAATAGATCTGCTGCGTAGCTTGTAGAATATTAATTGTAATATTATTTGTTATTAGATAACAATTTCCAGCAGTGGCAACCACTGAGCCAGTCATATAGTATATTAATTACATAAAAAAAACGCAAATAGATGTAAAATATGCTGCCTATATATGTGTAATTGTTGCCTTTATGTGAAAATTTATTTTAGGAAATTATTTATAGAAATAATCTTGCTAAAATTAGTCACATAATTATGGTAATAATATATAGGATATAAATTACATGATCTTCTAAAATGTTTAAAAATTATTTTATTTATGTTTTAGATTTGCTGTAAATATTTGTTGCTTATTTATCTTGTTTATAAATTGTCAACCATGGATTACATGCATGTAACCCATGGTTTAGTAAGCTTAAATATTTATATGCATGAGAATGTGTTATGTGAATTATTTAATTGCAATATTCGGGAAGACCCTTTGTTGAATTAACTGCATAACTGATTCTAGTTTAGTATGATTAATTTTGTTTAATATGTTTTGCAAGTTTTATATTTATCGTTACTAGGGTTTGATTATTTCCCGTGGGAAATTAACCTTATCCGTAGTAAGATCACTTATACTTAGAAATATTGTAAAAATGGCAACCCTAATTTTATAAATGGCATGAAAATTTATAAATTTGAGGGATTTATAGAAAGATTTTAAAACGAACAAAAACGGAAAGGTTTTAAAATTAACTAGTGTCATAAGGTTGTATGCATGCTTCCTTATACACAAATTTTGGTAACACTGTTTTATCAATTTATACCCTTAAAAGTTAAGTCAGTTGTCATCCAAGTATGAAACCACTTGAGTTTGTTCTTTTACTCTAAGACAGTCTTAGGTGAATTTGCAAAACAATGTAATATAACAATTGTATGGTCAGACCTGAGACTGTAAAATTACAAATTTTGTATTGGACGACTTATATCGAGTATGGTTGGTCAGACCTTCGACTTGAGGCGCAAGATGGGGTGAAACATGCTACTAGACACTATAATTCTGGATTATATTGCCCGGTGCCCCATAATGGCTAAGAGTTTATTTTTTTTTGTGCACAATATTGACAATATCTCTAACCAGATACCTTTTGAGTTATTACATTCAAGTAATCAACTGCATTAATGGTATAATCGTCAAGTGGATCTAGACTTATTACTAAAATAATTGTTTAATTTTTGTTTAATAAACATGGGTAGTTAATTTTATAAGAGATAATTATCGAAAATACTAATATTTTCTGAACTTTCCCATTGTTGTAAATCAGTATTAAGGCAGCACCATTTGAGGCACTTTATGGTCGAAAGTGCAGATCACATGTTTGCTGGGCCAAAGTTGGAGATGTTCAACTTACGGGACCATAAATAATCCATGAAACCACCGAGAAAATAGTGCAAATTTAACAATGCTTGCAAGCTGCAAGAGATCGGCAAAGAAGTTACGCCAATGTAAGGCGAAAGCCTTTAGAATTTCAAGTTGGAGATCGTGTTATGTTAAAAGTGTCACCTCGTAAAGGTGTCATCCGATTCGGAATAGAAGGAAAGCATAATCCCCAGTACATTGAACCTTTCAAAATCCTTGAACGGATTGGCCCAGTGGCATATAAACTTGAGCTTCCTGAAGAGCTCAGTAATGTCTACAGTACTTTCCACGTTTCTAATCTAAAGAAATGCTTATCTGACAAATCCCTTATCATTCAATTGAAAGAGCTTCGACCCGATGACAAACTCAACTTTGTGGAAGAACCAGTAGAGATCATGGATCGAGAAGTCAAGCAACTAAGACAAAGTCGTATTCCTATAATCAAAGTAAGATGGAACTTAAAAAGAGGACCAGAATTTATGTGGGAACGTGAAGATCAAATTTGTGCCAAGTAACCACATCTGTTTTCAAACATTACTTCAGCATCCAACTAAATCTCAAGACGAGATTTCTTTTAAGGGAGGGAGACTATAACAACCCATAATTTTCATCACTGTAATTATCCATCTATTAAATTAGATGCACTGTAATATCCATCTATTAAATTAGATGCAATGTAACATCTTTATATACCACCTTTATACAGGGAAATTTTTTGCTTTATTCCATTATGCAACGTAACTTGCATAACTAAAATAAACGAGCTCACACAACCTACCTATGCCATCCATATCTATGTTTATATCATGTAAACATTAATAATGTGGCAGTCTTATAAATCTTAATATCTTTTTACAAGTATAATTATCCAATTAACGTACTTTTCTAAAACGTTATTCTCAAAACAAGCATTAAACGTTACGTTATTTCAAGACCATAATATAATGTAATGTATACAATATAAATAATGGTACAAGCCTTTAAGATCAAATACATAATATTTGAATTATATTTTCCCTCCAAATCAATGTACAAGTCATTAAAAGCTCAAGGTACAAGTTATTAAGCACACATTCAAATAAGCTCATTTTACCACCGTTTTCATTCTAGTTTCTTACCTCCACTTTAACACAAGGTACAAGCACTTAATACACAACCTCTAAACCCTAAACCCTAACCCTAATTCATCCTAAACCCTAATCTAAAACCCTAAAACAAAACCCTAAACCCTAATTTCACTTTAACCTTAAAACTAAGCCCTAAAACCTAATCCTAAGCCCTAAACACTAATCCTAAACACTAAACCATAATCCTAACACTAATCCTAAACCTTAATCTATCCTAAACCCTAACCCTAACTCAAAAATAAAACCCTAAAACCCTAACCGAACCCTAATCCAACCCGATACACCTTTAGCTCCATTTTTACCCATTTTTAACTCAAGCAACCAAGCAAGCACCTCCATGACCTCACCCTTATGTCTCCAAGCTGCTTACAAGCACCTCAACTACTTTACTTGGTCACCAAGAGGCCTCATCACCTCCTTGTTTCTTATACTTAGCCGCGGCCACACAACCTTCCCAAAACCCTTCCACCTTGCAATCCTACCTCTCCTAGCTTGTGATACTCACCCTTATAGCTGCCATGAATCAGCTCTACTAGTCTTGACACTAATAAAACCCATAGCTTACTCACCAAGGGTCATTCGACCTTATAAAAGGGGAGCACCCTTCTCCATTCAAACTCACGCCTTCAATCTTCTATTCTCCTTTCAAATGAAGTTTTCTAAGAGCCAAAAAAAGAAGAGGAGAAGCCATAAGAGCATAAGTAAGCATAACGAAACACGAAAACAAAGCCATTCAAGTGTTACTAGGGCGTACGAGTGCCTTATAAAAACCCCCCACCCATTCGACCCATTTCTCAACCTGTAAGCTCAAATTCTCGTTCAATAAGCTATCATTCTGTTTTATAACTCTTATAAGGCTTATTAGATCATGTATGAACTCTTGTTAAAAGATTTGAGCTTAAAAACCATGCGTTTTTATTTAAAAACCCTAAAACGACCCGTTTTGATTTCTAGCTAAACGAATCCTTAATCTAAACTTTTGTTATGTTAAACATTCTTATTTAGCTTTATTACTATAAGGCTATAGTTGCATAATCTCTTTTGGAATCTTAAAATAAGCTTGCATGTAATTTCTGAGATAGTTTTGCAAATATTTTCATGCTAAGGGGTATATATTGTAAAATTTTGAAATTATGAATTAGAGGGGCTGAAAATGTCATTTTATTAAACTTATAACTCCAAGGGTTGTTCTTGCCAAGTTTTAAAATTAAGGGATTTAAATTATATACTTTATATATATAAGGTTAATTATGTAATTAATTATAATCCAAGGGTAATTATTGCCAATTTGATATTCTTAAAAATATAAAATATTATATTTTTATATAAATTATAAAAATATAAATAAATATTATAAAACCCGATTTTATTAAACCTCGACACATTTATCGTTATTAATTAACGATCGACGCTTTATAAATCAATTACGTTATATAATTAACGTAATTTATTATCGACTAACTTTTGAAGAAACTTAAAACTATAATGTATCACATTACTAGGGAGCTTCATGTGAGGAGTTCCATTTGGTTATACATATTGACGAGTTTGCTGGATTTATAATTTAAATTGTCCTGGCTCCTCAAACGTTTACTACATGACCTCTTGATATGAGACGTTTGGGCGCCGAAAACGTGATTTTGATTTTTGATTGTGTGGATTTCGGTATTTCCATGATGTTTCAATAAAATGATAATTACTTTAAGGCTTTATGACATAAAACATATCCAATCAAACTAAGACTTGACATATTACCCAGGTTGTGTGACGAAGCCGTTACTTCCATTTCATATACTTTTGCCAATCATCGGATTTCCTGTACTGGTTAAGGTGCAGTTCATAGCCTCGCATTCAATCTTTTAAATGTTTTCATAAAACACGAGGGGGAGATACTTTGTATAAACATAAATGCAAGTATTTTTCTGTAAGTTATCTGATAATTATTGCCTAATTCCCTACTTTTGTCATTATCCCCACTATCATGAACCGTTAATTACTCATCGGGGTAAGCGTGAATGCTGTGAATAGATCTATTTGGGACTGGACTCCTCGTTGGTGTACCTATACTATCGGTAACCAATAGCACACATTTGAATAACTTTACAGGTGTTTTGGCAAAGATACCCGTTGGGGCAATTATTTGTGATTACTTAACCTAAGGCTTCAATGTCATGAGCTTAGGGCAATAATACTATTTTTCATGATACTATGGGTGTATAACAACGTAACCCACTATTGAGCTTGTATTCAAACTACTTTACTTAAACCTATGAATTTCACTCAACCATTGTTGTTGGACTTTGTTGCATGTTTATCTCAGGGTAATTGAGCAACTTTGGCACGAAGTGGCACGGGACTTGAAGATGGCTAAACTTGTTATCATTCAAACTTTATGTTTATGTAGATTTATTTTAGGACCTCACTTTTTGTAAAAATGATTGAATAAATGATAGTAAACTAATTTTCCAAAAACGTCTTTTTATGATTCGTTTTTCTATGAATATGATTGTTGTACTATGAAATAATACCCTAGATTAGCTTCCGCTGCTATTTTGACAAGATGGGGGTGTTAAAGTATCCCAACTAACCTCCACAATTATACACGCATCATAACGGGGTTTTTTCTTCGTTTGTTGAGAGGAAGAATCAGACTTTACTTGATATGGTCAATCCATATGAATCTGACAACTATGCACAAAATCCATTTGGGTAAAATAATGTAATTATGCTCTCGAGAGTGTAGCTCGCATTCTTAATATGGTTCCAACCAAGAAGTTTGATAGGACGCCTTATGAAATATGGCACGGGAAAGCTCCCAAGTTGTCATACTTAAGAGTTTGGGGTTGTGAGGCACTCGTGAAATGAGACACGCCTGACAAACTTGATTCCAGATCCATTAAGTGTATCTTTGTAGGTTACCCTAAGGAAACGATGGGTTACTACTTTTACTATCCACTCGAGAACAAGATTTTTGTTTCTCGAAACACTGAGTTCTTTGAAAATAGTTTCATGGTACAAGAAGCGAGTGGGAGTCACAGACTTCTCGAAATGAGTGGGAGTGATAAAGGGCTTGAAATAATTCAAGAGGAAGATACACAACCTTTTGAAAATACTAGCAAAGAACATAATGAGGTCGCACCTATCGAGGTCGAGCCCCAAAATGTTAGAGTTCCTATTCGTAGATCCGCAAGGATACCTCAAGCACCAGATAGATATGGATACTATGTTGATGTTGAGGAGTATGAATTAGGGGATCTTGATGAACCTCCTAATTATAAAGCTGCATTAGCAGATCCTGAATCTGACAAATGGCTTGAAGCTATGAATACGGAAATGCAATCCATGAAAGATAATCAAGTCTGGATTCTAGTTGAGCTTCCTCCTAATGGTCGAACTGTTGGGAGTAAATGGCTTTTCAAGAAGAAGACTGACATGGATGGCAATGTACACACCTTTAAAGCTCGTCTGGTAGCAAAAGGCTATACCCAAACCTACGGAGTAGATTATGGGGAAACCTTCTCTCCTGTTGCAGACATTAGAGCTATAAGGATTCTTTTAGCCATAGCCGCGTTCTATGACTATGAGATTTGGCAAATGGATGTCAAGACAGCCTTTCTAAACGGTCACCTAAGCGAGGACGTATATATGGTGCAACCAGAAGGGTTTGTGGATCCAAAACATCCCAACAAAGTATGCAAACTTCAACGTTCCATTTATGGATTGAAGCAAGCATCTAGAAGTTGGAATAAAAGGTTTGATGAGGAAATCAAGAAGATTGGTTTTACTCAAAATCCTGATGAGCCATGTGTATATCTCAAAGCTAGTGGGAGTAATGTTGCATTCCTGGTCTTGTATGTCGATGACATATTACTCATGGGAAATAGCGTTACAATGCTGAAAGAAGTAAAATCTTGGCTTTGTAAGTGTTTTTCTATGAAAGACTTAGGAGAAGCAGCATATATCCTTGGAATCAAGATCATACATTGTTAATACAAATATTCACGCAAAAACGATATTTATATTTAATGATCTTCATGTTTTGATAATAACAAATATAATGTCATACTACGTAAAAGTTTACGTAAACAAGTTATTTAGTCGAAAGTTTACTTGACGCCGACAAATCACTTAAGGTATGAATATGGCATTATTAAACATAGTTAATGATCAAAGAAAAATATTATCATTTGCATAAATCTTTTCTAATCAAATGATTTAAGCTAACACATGATTAATTATAAGCTAGTTATATTAATCATGTAAGACAAAATAAGATTAACCATAAGTGGAAACAATCTTTCCAAATCTTTCCAAATCTTCCCAAATCTAGAAAATCTTTCCTTATTGGTGATAAGAAATATTTTTCTTCTAGAAGAATCTATTAAACTAGTTTTAATAAGTACAAAACAATATTTTGTATAGATTTGGGGTTAATCACAAAATGACAATTTTTGTCCCAGCTCCACCCACGGATCCACCAAAAGCACTGGACGGATCCAGGAGATGGGGGATCCGTGGGTCGCACGTCTTGTTCCCCTGGGACAGATTTGAATTTCAAAAGGTTGCCTATAAATACCAACCTCATTCTTTCATTTTAAACAACTCTTGACAAATATTTTTCTCACATATATTTTATCTTTTATATATTCTTTGATCATTATACTTGTTACATAATCCATTACAAGTGATCAACTCATTCCACTCTTTAGTGAAGAACACTCAAGCTTCAAGTGTTAATAATTTTGTTGTGTACACCCATCGTTTGTGGATAATCATTACTCTTGTATAAGATTGTGTTGTATGTGTGTGTATCATATGTGTATGATAGGTTAGTATTTAGGCCTCAAAATACATAGTGTGTTAGATTGGTTCTATCTCGGAGTAGAACTCGGTATTTAGCTTAGTAGGAAAAAAAGTGCTAAGCATAATAAATTTTATACATTATAATTAAAAGCGTTCCAATAATACTTGCCCACCTCCCATACAAGTAAAGCTTAACAAATTATAAATGTAAAATTAAGAAAAAAAAATTACAAGCGACGTCCGTTTGTACGGTTTTATCCACCTAAGGGGAGCTGTTGACATAGTGAAGGATAACTCTCTTGTTGGATACTTGGGGAGAGGAAGTAGGGAAAGAGGTGCTTCATAGCCATAACACTATAATATTATGTCATTAGTTTGATCTTTCTTCTCTTTTACTTGCTTACACTTGTAGTTTGTTTATTTGATATTGACATCGCTCTCTTATACACTTGGCGGTATATTTCTTGATTCACATAAGTCAACTATCTAAGATTTTAATTTTTTTTTAAAAACGGTAAAAAACTATTCAACCCCCTTTAGTTTACATTAATTGCTATTAGAAGCCAAGGTACCTCCTAAGATTTAAATATATTATACATTTCATTTAAAGCTTGTGTAGGATCCCTTTAACACATACACTTCATATCATACACGACGAATCGATCAAGAAAAGAGATGGGATGATTTCTAGAGAGAGAAAGAAGAGAGAGAGAGAGAGAGTTGAGAGAGAAAGGAGAAAAAGAAGTGTTATAAATGAAATCCACTTCCTTTTCCTTGGTGGAAAAGTTACTTATATACCCCGACACATTAAGTGACGTCTGGGATATTTGACTAGGACCCGGGCTCGGGTTTTGCTTGGGATTAAACCCGAAACATATACAATATTAGATTAATTATCGAGCCCGATTCTTGATACATTTCTATTACAACGTTAACTAATTGATTGACCGAGACTTAATTACATAATGAACGAACTTCATGTTCGACTCAATATTTTAAGGCTATCAGAAGACGATCTATGGGACATACTGTGATTGTAATGGTGTTCGTAATAACAATGTGCTTAGGGACAGTGTGACACCATAACGACAGTAACCGATGTGAAAGCAAACTCAGAACATAACACATTGATGCAGTACATTTTAGGGATGGATAGGCGACTTGCAGATTTGTAGAGAAGACCCCCAGGACCTTAGTAGTTCTGTTAGTAGTTTATTTTGATTTTGGATTTTATTATGACCATTTGTATAGCCACTAAACTGCTAGTGTCAGTTAGTGAGGTCATGCTACCGGGTGTATTTTATTTTTGTAAACACCGCAACCATTCAAATATGTTAGGATTCCTGTATTAGAAACTTAGAATCATCATGATGGGATGTATCGGTCTTAGAACCGGAGATTGTAACTTTTGGGGGATTTTTGGTTGTACGTGTACTACCCCCAGCATTGTTATTATTATGGTTATGAGACTATGATTATCATTTGATTATGAGTTTGTATGATTGTGAATGTTGATGTTTTAGGTGGCCCGGATAATAGATTGACTTAACCACGAGTGTGGAATGATTCCGGTTGGTGGATCTTTTGCACGTGTACGATACTTGCTTGCATTGACCATGAATGGGTATTATTTTTAACCTGCTATGACCGTTGACCGAACTGTATTTAATGATATCTTGTGAACTGATGATTTTAAAAGTGTGAATTGCAATAACGAGTTTGTGTGTTGAACAAATGTCGTTGTGCAAATCACGTTGATTATGTCATATAAACTGTTTGTGTAGACAATGAAAAAAGGTGTTTTCAAATTTCATAAACTGACCCCTATGTGTGTTAATAAATATTCTTTACTAATATATCTATATAAAAATAATATATATATATATATATATATTTATATATATATATATATATATATATTATATTTATATATATATAAGTAGAGATTATCGAGAGTTTATATATTTATAAATTAAGAAGGAATAAGAAGATTTACTACATCATTGGATTAAAAAGACTCATGGTAAAAAATGATGGGGGTGGTGACATAACTGTAAATTATAAGACTTTAAGTCAACACACGAGGGTATAAGTTTCCTTATTTTAAACGTAATGCAATTATGGTTTCCGTTATTCAATTCGTGATGTCCAGTTCCTTTTTTTTCTCGTGTATCATTAAGAATCAAAACTACAACATGCATTTTTTTTAACATGCATCTTTTTTGATAAAAATTACAACACTAGATCTTTTTAAAAAAACTACATATGCAAAATGAAAGTCAATTGCATGGATACACGATAACTTTTTAAAAATTACAACATGCATTTATTTTGCTTTTTAACCAATAGAGGAGTAAACTCATGATTTTAGTGGTTTCAAAGTTTGAATATAATATGCATCTGGGATATGCATCTAAGTTTCATATCGTCATTTGTTTGTTTTACGTCATTAACGATGAGCCACTAAATCATAAGTTTACTCTACGATATGCATCTTTTTTTTCATTAATAACCAATGCGAAACTTAGAGTAGTACTTGCATCTGTAGTCTTTTATAAAATAATAAGTGCATACTTGTAGTTTCAATAATATTGAATGTGAATTATTAGATTGCAGTATATTCGTTAAAAAACTTAAAACATGCAATGAAAAAAAAAAAAAAAAAAAAAAAATAGATGAAATAAATCAGATGCCTTTCTCAGCTCATTTGATATTGATGACGTTATAGTATGAATCGGCCCGACCAACTACATACCTATTATGGGCTTGGTAGATGATAATGGGCAATCCGGCCCACGTATCGCGTCAACGGCTCAATGGACTTTCGGGTCGCGGCTACAGGCACGATGTAAGTGGCCGCGGTCTCATCCTACACAAGTTATATTTAGGAAGGATAACCTAATTAAAGTAAGGATATATGCTTTACTTACTTTAATATCAGTTAGGATAATTCTCGAATTCCCTGCGGTTATCGCCGTGTCTTGGGTCCGATTGTTATGAAAACCAAAGGAATTTATTCAGATATATATAAGGAACGCAATAGTCATCAATACAAGTATCTTGTAAAAAAACCCTAATTACATTCGATTACTCCCCAGAAGTTATATACTTATTCTCACGTCGGAGTCCAATCGTGAGATCCGCTCCCACGATAAGATTAAAGGTGTTTTATTCTTTGTGTAGGGTCCTTCAAATAAGTTCACTTGATACAAGAACAAGGTACTACATACCCGAATAGTTGACTATTCGGATTCCAACAAGACACCGAACTAAACTTTTGTATCCATAAGTTTGGCACCATCCGTTTTCGGGGAACATATACTAGGAATTACTCTCAGAAAATGAGCGCAATGGCTAACAAAACCCCCATTGTGACATACTGTATGAAACTACAACAAAGAAAAAGACGTTCAAAGAAACGGATGCCGCACCTAGGGTGAACATCCTATACTTATACGAGGAACATTACAAGGATATCTTGCCGGCCATTATGGATAAGATTCGCCGTGACAAGCGAAAAGAAGTCCATACTAGGCTTGACTTTGGGGATAATACCAAGAGAAGTCGAAAGGAATGGATGATGAAGGCTACTCAAAATCAGTGTGGGAACCTTGTGAGCAAGATGCCGTAACCCGTCGGGAAAGACCAAGGTGAGGAATCGCTCGAAAGACCAACGATATGGGACACGTGTTTGGCCGGTAGGTATCGGAGGCAGAGCCATTGAATCGACTTAGCGACACTTACTCGCCAAGCACAACTAAGTCCGGGCCGAACAGGGCAAGCTCTAGAGACCATTCGCACAGTAGAGGTCACCCTCACAGACGAGACTCTTCTCTTAGCAGGGATCATCCCCGAAGTAGAGACCGCTCCCGTAGCATCAAAGAATCATATGATAATACCTGCTCCTCCTACAGGACAGGGGCCAGTCATGGGTATCACTCTCTGCGACTAGGAATCGCTCTCTTATCATATAGAGGAGGGAAAGTGAATCCCCTATTATCTCGTGTATCAGAGGAGTGGCACCAGTGATGAAGACAATGGAAGTCAAAGCCCCAAAAAGGCACATGCCTACGTATGAAAGACGACGTTAGCCGTTGCCCTGGTTTCCTAACAAGTGGTGGATCCATTCACACCTCGAATCTATAATTTTAAAAGTTCATTAAAACACGAATGCCTAATAACGTGAAAACCTATGACGGAACAGGAGACCCAGAGGATCACGTAAAAAAATTTCAAACCGCAACACAGGTGAAACGCTGGGGCAATGCCTACGTGGTGCCATATGTTCAATTCTACCCTAATAGGGACCGCGAGAGTGTGGTTCGATGAGCTCCCTCCGGAAAGCATAGACGGATATAAGGATCTCAAATAGTGTCCATTCATGCAATTCATGTACAAAAGAAAGTACATAAAAGATCCAGTGAAAATCCACAATATCAAGCAGAGGTATGAAGAGACCATCGAGGATTTCATGAAGCGGTTCAAGGTTAAAACTGGACGCATGAAGGGGCCCCTGAATGCATGCGAATCTCTGGATTAATGCATGGGGTTAACAACCCTGAGTTGACAAAACGCCTCAACGAATACGTTCCAAAGGAACATAGAAGAAATGTATGGACAGTCACCACTGCCTTTGTCGAGAGAGAATACCGCCCGCTTCCAAAAAGAAAGGTCACGCACCATGGAAACCATAGGATCAACCCAAAAGGCATGTTTTCGAGCGGAAATCTAACTTCCGAGGTCAGTCACGAGAAGGACAGGGGTCTAGCAGGTTTACCCCCCTTACCAGAACGCCCAAAGAAATCCTCGCGGCCGAAGCAGGAAAGTTCAAACCACCACCACCCATGGTAACCCCGGTGGAAAAGAGAAGCAGCAACAAGTTTTGCGACTTTCACAATGATAAAAGAACATCATCTTCGATGATTGTATATGCAGTTTTAAAACAGCATATTCGAAGAGTTGGTATGAGCAGGTGAACAGCTCTGCATTTAATTAAAGAAAATTTGCAGGTCGAGTTTAAACAAAGGTTGGGAAAGAAGGAAACCCGGTCCAAGACATGTTCCCTGTGCAAAATTCTTATATGGTAAACGTGGCATAGGAATGACCAAGGCAGAATGTGACTCAAAGCTTGCCCGTTGTATCTTGGTCAATGAAATTAACGTTCCCCACCACTAATACCAGCAAAGGGCACAGAAGGTCCCGCTTGATATAGAAGCAGATATTGGTGCCCCCCACATGATCCACCGCTTGTATGTAGATGGGCGGACTTCCTCAACAGAAGTTGCTCTATGAGCTCACTGCTTCAACCGGATCTGCGGGAAATCAAGAGCAAATATAGTAAATGACCGACGATATGTTAACAGGCTTTTTTAGTGGAAGAAAAAAATATATGGCCGCCGGGGCAACTTAGCTCTTGGTAACAATAGGAGATGCAGATCATTCTACAAAAGCATGGATGAATTTCATGATCGTAAGGTCATTATCACCGTACAATGGTATCATTGGAAGGTCTGGAATAAGAGAAATCAAGTCAGTGGGTTTACAATCCACGACCTATGGGATATGCTTAAATTCCCGGTAAGTTGGAGGAAATAGTCACTATCCGTTAGCACTATCTCTGATACCCACTCGAGTGGCCATTGTTGACCACATCATATAAGGAGACAGTCAAAGAGGTGTAGTCCGTCATGAATTTTACAAGTAGCTCATACATTTGGAATTTCTCGGATAAAGGAATTGTGATCCAATCGGAGGGGACACGCTATTTGCAAAAGGCTGGACGGAACTATGATTCACTCCTGAAGAAAAAATACTTGGTTATATTCGCATGGCAGCCATCAGGACATTGACATGTGTACGCGATCAATAGCTGAACATCGGCTTAATATCCGGGAAGGATATTCGCCCATTCGATAGAAGAAAAGGGGCCAGGCCCCGGAACGTGCCAAAGCCATCCAAGCAGAGGTACAGAAACTAGTAGAGGCGGGGATCATGTCGTGATGTTTTTTTCAGATTGGCTGGTCCATATCCAGTCATGCGTTGAAAAGCCATGACGGTATAGCTGGAGGATGTGGTTAGTAGATTCACGGACTTCCTTAAACAAGACCTATCCTCAGGATTGTTACCGCCTTCTAGAAATCAAGTGGAAAGTTGAATCTCTCTGCGGCTACCCCTTTTAGTGTTTCTTGGATGCTTACAAAGGCTATCACCAGATACAGATGGCAGAGTCAGATGAAGAGAAAATGGCTTTCCACACCAGCCAAGGGGTATATTGCTATACCAAAATGCCATTCGCCTAAAGGACACGATGGCGACCACATACCAGGGCACGGTGGGTCAAAACTTTTAACAGCCAAGTTAGTCAGAACATAGAAGTGTACGTTGATGACTTGGTTATTAAGAGTCACACAGAAATAGAAATGCTAAGAGATATCGATGAAACGTTCCGTACGTTACGAAAAATCAACATGAAGCTTAACCCTAAAAAATGTATGTTTGGGGCAGTGGAAGGAATGTTCTTGGGATACATGATTAGCCCAGAAGGGATAAAATGGTGCCCAGACAAAACAAAAGCTGTGTTGCAACTCCCATCCCCACGGACAATCAAAGAGGTCCAGAGCCTCAATGGGAAGTTGGCTAGTCTGAACAGATTCCTCTCCAAGTCAGTAGAAAAAGAAAAGGTCCCTTGCGCTATTTAATACTTTGATGAAGTGTATAAAAGAGGTGACTTCCATTGGACACCAGAAGCGGAACAAGCCTTCAAGCAACTGAAGCAGCACTTGTCGAAGCTACCCCTACTGGTAGCACCCAAACCGAAGGAAGAACTGATTGTATAACTGTCTTCCTCCCACAGAGCTATTAGTGCGGTCTTGATAACTGAAAGGGGCACGATTCAGACGCCAGTCTATTTCATAAGCCTTGCATTACAAGGCCCCGAACTAAACTATACCCCAATGGAAAAGCTAGTCCTAGCACTAGTTTTCGCAGCCAAGAGGTTACGAATATATTTCCAAGCGCACCCTATCGCAGTTATTACTGACCAACCCATCAACCAAATAATATCACGCCCCGATGTAGCCGGGCGATTACAAAACATGGAAGCGGTTTAACGCTGGTGAGTACACAATATCACATACCGGCCAATGGACATCGTGAAAGGACAAATTTAGGGATTTCCTTATCGATGAAGCCGGACGAAGCACCACCAGATACGTCTGCGATCAAAATCCAACACAAGAGCATGGACATTTATTAAAAGATCGGATAATCATGTGTAGGATGGATCAGGAGCTGGCTACATACTCTGACAAGCCCGGATGGGAAAGAGTTTATCCTATGCACTAAGTTTCAATTACCGCTTATATCAATAAGATAGGTATGTGGCAATAATAGCTGGCCTCGGGTAGCAGCGCAGATGGGGTCTGGGCGCAATGTGACTACATAAGTGTAGATTCTAAACTTGGTAGCAATACCAAAGTCCTAGGGGACATACGTCGTCGTGGAAGAAAATATGTCAAGTACCTTGAGAGGCCAAATCCTGTAGTGGATCGATAACCTTTTCCATAAGCCAAATCCCAAGAAGTAAAAACAAGAAAGCGGATGCCCTAATCAAAATCGCGTCAACCAGCTTTGCGCACTGATGTGTCGTTGTATAGGTGTTATTTATGATTATCAGGTTTTACATTTATATTTAGCCGACTAACCTAAAGACAACACTTTAACGGGCAGAGTACCGGTCAAGATGTAGCTTCGCGGTAAGTAGGGTGTCGAACACTAAGAGCGAGAGTAACCTAATATTCTATCAGTATTTTAATCTATCTAGATTAGTCTAATTACTGGTTGTTTAAACCTATATTACATTATTTACTAGAGGTAAAAGGGGGGTTTTCAGCCTGAGAGACTGGCACGGGTTTATGGTGACAAATATCAATTCTAAGCACAATACACACTAAAGCAAATAAACACAAGATAAAAGAGCGAAACGAGCCAAATTATAGAAAATTATATTAGCCATGTTAAATATGATTAAATGCTGGTTTGATTAATTAGTGCAATGGCTGCTTATCTTGAGGCGGCATATCATTCTTAAGACTTAGGCAATACTTTTTCCTGAGACCTAGACACGAACAATCCCGTCACGATTAACGCATCTACATAAGGGCTTTCATCCTATAGTTTAATTATAATCTACCATAGGGAATTAAAGCAGTAGTGATCCTGTTAATACCCTAGCCCATTGATACTTTACCCACTTATTGCTTGATGTTGTTTTATACCGGTTATCCAACCACAAAAATCAATTACCAATTAATAAATGAACAATAATGGTTAAACAATTATTGGGTCACCTGTCGGTCAACTAAGCTCATAATCAAAGAGTAATGATAAGGTGTCATTTGTGATCCTATTGGTTTGGGCATATAGAACATAACATGGAGAGCCATCCCGGCATCTAGGTTACTGGTTCAGGCTCTCCTTAGGACCTAGTTGATTATAGTCGCATGTACAAGCACAGTAAACAAGTATAAGGCGATAAACATAATTAAACAACAACGATAAATTAAGCAAGCCGGATTAAAACAAACCAAACATTATAATCTTCATTAACATGGCTAATACCCGAGGGTATTAGCCCACAATCATTGTCATTTTACAAACGTGATCAAACAATTAAAAATCGAATGATTTAAGAAAGTAAGAATTACACGATGTCTTCTATGGAATTAGGAGTAGTGCTCGACCTTGGCTGCTCTTTTGGCTATTGAGAATTCGATTTAGTTGTATACTATCTCAGAGAATGTGATATTGCAACTAAAAATCATGTTTTGAGTACTTGTAGTTCTATAGTGTCTGAAATACGCCTGGACTACGACCATTTGGGGATAAGTGGATAAGGCGTTTTGGGATTAATTTCCTTGGAGGACCGCGTTAAGATCAAATCAATTAGATATTTACCTTCAATCATATTAATTTCGTTTCTTGACTGATGGATCAGCTATGCATACGATGTATTGGTTGTAGTGGATACGCCAGATCGAGAATTGATCATTATGCGTTTCTTGTCCTGAGCTGGCGTTGATACACCGTATCTTCATTGTTGGATATGTCGTATAGGTACAAAAATAGTATTTCTTAAAATGTTCTTCGTTTTAAAGCTCTTAATTATGCCATTTTGCTTCTTCTTCACTAGTGACTCCATAATTACTGCAAATAATAAACTTTAAGCAATTAAGTACCAATATCTTGCAATAATTATATAAAAGCGGGTAAAATATATGGGATAAATGATGATAAAATGTGACATTATTTGATGATATCAAATATCTCCCCACTTGAATCCTACTTGTCCTCAAGTAAACTTTAGAAAGGTTTTTGAAAATGTATCCTAACCGAGGTTAAGGATTTTTCCGTTAAGCACTTTTTCTGTTCTAACCACCTGTACAAAACCAAGCTCCTCACGAAATATGGAATGAAAACACTCAGATCACTCAAGTAAGTAGTACGCTCATTTGCTCGATCGTGATTAGCTTCGTATCATAGGCTTGGCAAGGATACATATCTCCACCTATAGAGCTAAGGAGTAACAAGTCCAAAGGTAAATTGGGTATTTATTAATAGGCTTGGGTTTAATCATTCTTTTTTAGGATGAAGAATGATATAGGGTATGGAGCTTATGATTTTCACCGAAGGTAGTCGTCAAACAAGGCAGTTGAGACATGCATACATGGCCGTAATGACAGAATAGACATCCACGCTCATACACATCCTCATTCGAGTAGATCCTAAGGTTAGTTATCAAGAACGGGAAGTAAAATGGTTGTTACATAAAATAAACAAAACAAATAGATTAAAGCCAACAAATAAGGCGCGGTTGCTAGTAACTTTTCTCGACCGTTCCATGACAAAGACTCGAACATATGAACAAACGCCTCGATCATAGAGATGACAAAGACAACCTAAGTTGGCGTTCCCATAACGGTCAGCCTCCCTTACATCCCGAACTTTACATACTTTTACAAAATAAGTGGTGATATTGGCCACTTTTTACAATACTTTACATCGTTGATTTTTACACGTATCAACGAATAATCGATCCTTTCAAATAATCTCTTCGATATAAGCTTAATGAACCGACTATCTTTATTTTCAACAATATTTTTTTTTCTTTTTTAACTTGCCAATAATACATCATAAATCTCGGTGTAATTTACCATCTTCACTATCATCCTTTGTCCGGCTAATTCTTCCTTTTCACTTTTCTTCTTCGGACATAACATATAATTGCGAGAGTAGCAAAATACACGAGCTACAAAATATTCCCATTGCATTGTGCAATTTTCCCAACCTTTACAAATATAGAGAAATTTCACTTTGACGCAGGAACTACAAGACTTTACACGAAAGCAACTAACAACATTGATTAAAATAGACTTTAATCTACACGGTAGGCTAAGGTGTAAAGGTGAAACAAAACAATTTTAATTGGTGTGGGAAAAGAGAAAGGAATGGCTCAGCAGGTTTTTCTAGGGGTATCTTTACTCTAAAAGTAAGAGTAAGCAAAAGGGTTACACGGGGGTTAACTAACCAGTGTGGTTAGTTAATTTTACTACATGTAGGCTTTTTGGTTTAATCCTAGAAATCTACCAGTCAAGCATGTTACTCCATCTAAATCCATAGTACTCATCATTGAGGTCTCGAGTGATATACCAGGCCAAGTTCTAAAGTCCACTACATCACCGGCACACTCATATTTTTGTAGAATTTTGGTAAGCAATTGGAAACAGATAGGCTTAATTCTTACAAATTGGCATTGAGGGTTATAGTGCGCTAAGTAATGTAACTAGTGATTTTTCACAAAAAGAATGCTAAAAAATAAATATTTATTGGATCCATTTTTAGGCATTTTTAAGCATATTTGTGAAAATAAGGACAAGTACGTTCTAATTCTCCATCCCTCCACTTAAATTATACAACATCCTCGTTGTATATATAAAACATTTAAATAATATGGGAAAAAAAATTAGAACGAGGAAACTCCCCTGATAGTTTGCTCCAGATGGTTCTCTATTTTGAGTGTTTGAGCAAAAAGTGTGTCGAAGAGGGCTTCAGATTGCCCATGAGAGTTCAACACGTGGCTTTTTTCCAGATTATATGATTAAGTCGAATTCGTTTCAGCAAGGTGCTGCATAAAAGTTTAGAAGACGTTCGTGCAATTTGTACTTTTGCTAACCTACAAGACAGGAAAACAATTAAACACACAACTGTACATGTTACAATACGCCGTATCCCAAACCCTAGGATACGCCGCATGTAAACATGTGAAAACAATTTAAATGCTGGAAATTAAATAAAGGAATTTAAAAATACTGATAACGTCCAGACATACATACGCCGTATCCTAAGGGTTCGATACGCCGTATGTAATGTCTAGGAAGACAGACTCAACAATTAATTAAAATTCAAACAATTAAATGCGACAAACAATTTAAAAATGACCGGGTTGTCTCCCGGGAAGCACTTTTGTTTCAGCTGGTCGTTAAGTTTGACCTTTCCCTCTTTTTAATCCATAAAGACCCTTTTGATCATGCTAGAGGCGGGCTTAATACTTTTGAAAACTAGTTTCTCTTCCCCGACCCTGAGAGTAACTTTTCTTTTAAATACATCGATCTTGACATGGGCAGTAGACAGGAATGGTCGTCCGAGGATCAAAGGGACATAGTCATCCTCGAGTATGTCCAAGATGATAAAGTTAATAAGGAAAACAAATTTGCCAATCCTAACTAGCATGTTCTCAGCTATACCTGTTGGTTGTTTTATGGTCCTTCATGTGTCGTTGTGTGGTGTATATTTTATTGATTTAAGTTTTAAATTTATATTTTGCCGACTAAACTAAAAACAACACTTT
>BQNB010008775.1:0-73239 GCA_026074375.1 Tanacetum coccineum
TTGTTCAAATAGAACCTCATAAGGGAAGGATCATCGTAGATGTCTCCCCCAAACAAGCACACCTGCTCGGCCGAGTTATTTTGTCTGCATTCCTTGGCCTCATGGGATCCTCCACAGTAGTCGCATATAAGGTAGGGGTTTTTTAACCCTACTTCGCGGGTAGGTGTCTCAAGGTAAGAGATTTGTTTACATTCCATTTTAGGCATCCTTTGAAGGTGGGTTGTATTATTTCTAAAATTGAAGAAATGTCCGCGGGTGGTAATGGATCATCCCACAGGTCGTCTTGTTATTGGACGTATTCTTCTATTCGATTCCAACCTTCCTCTTTAATTAGAGAGTTGAAATAGAGTGACCGAATTGATCGAGTTCTATGTGGCTGTCCTAAGATATGTTATCATGAAAGATTTGTACTAGAAGCCATTTTTGTATTCTGTGATGAGGGACTTGTTGGATCAGGTTCTGAAAACAGATCCAAACACTTTTGATGGATTCATCGATCCCCTTTTTTAATCGAAGGACCTTGTCTCTAAGAGACGAGGTACATCCTGCTGGAAAGAAGTAATCAAGAAATCGTGATACGAGCTAATCCTATGTCATGATCTGGGTGGGAGGAATTTTGTCAAGCCATTTCGTCACTTTTCCCTTAAAGGAGAAGTGAAATAACCATAGCCTGGATGTATCCCTTATGGCTTCGTCAGCTTGTATATTATTAATGATACTTAAATAGTGCCTAATATGACGGAGGGGGTCCTCGCTTCTTAATCCTTGGAATGTACATGTTCCTTGAATTAGCAAGATGTCACGTGAGTTGACGATTCTCCCTGTCTGTTCAGTAGGGAGGACGATTGGGTTTTGAAAACCAGAGGAGTTGGGGAGAGAATGTTCTCGTAAGGTTTTGAGAGGGGTTGTTGGTTTGGTTCTAGTGTTGTTAGAAGAAGATGCTTCATTATCAAAGAGGTTTCTTCCGGCTATGGCTAATGATTCGTTTTAATGCAGGAACCAGGCGGCTCTCCTAAGCCTTCAGAATTTTCTTTCAAGTTCGTCAAAGGGTTTTGTTAACTTTCTAATGGAAAAGATAGACTACGAGAAAGCTAATATAACGAAAATAAAATTCTCACTTGAAAGGATTCAAGTGAGTAGGCCTAAGTTAAACAATGGTCGAAACCTAACTAATCCCCGACAATGGCGCCAAAAACTTGATGTGCGTTTGTTGTAAAGACTTCTACACGAAGTTTTACAACTCCCTAGGCAGTGTACCTAATCGTTGTAGTGTAGTATAGGCAAGACTCGGGGGGTTGTTATTGTTCTCTAGGAGAATAGGTTGGTCAGGCTCGATCAAGATCTAACAAAGGTCTACGGGGTTGAGAGAAGATTCTTTTGTACTTTTATATTTTTATGAAAGCAGGTAAATATCATGGTTTGAGAGGTTGGTTTGTTTAGCTAATTAAACTAAATATAATCTAATCTACTGGTGATAACTTTATGATAAAAAGATGTATTTACTTAATCATGTGTTACTCCTTAGATTGCTTCTCCCAATCCTGTTGCTTTGTCACACTCGTGATGATCTGTGTAAGTATTTTCTAATTCATGAACGAAATACACGAACCCGCCGTCTATTTTATATTCCGTTAAGGCAACGCACAAGTAAGGTAGTATGAAGACTATTGCAAGGCCCTTAAGAGTATATTAAATGCACTTGAAATATCTTAAGAGGGATCAACCATATTGGGGGTAAGGCAGTATGAAGACTGTTACCAGATGGTATCCTTTCTACACACTCGTGTTTCCCTAGATGTCTATGCCAATTTAATATCTTATGGCTAGTTTTCTAAAGCCTAACGCGCACATCCATCACAAGAAGCAACATTAAAAGGATCTACAATCTAAGTTTCATACAATCATAAGTAAATACAAAGGAGGGTTTAGCCTAGCATGTTATAAGAAAAGCAAGAACATAAATCAATTAAACAACACATAGACATATTAAATGATTAAAGATAAACAATCTTACTTGATTAAAACATGGATTAAGGTCAGTTAAAATAGGGTTTTGAGGCCCTAAAGACGGCCTAAAAGCTGCTGGAATAACTAGGGTTCGTCTCCCAAAAGTTAAACAAAGTTACACACTTAAAACCCTAAAATCAGTTTTGTATTTATAAGAAAAGTGACGCAACGATGTCGTTTTGAAGCCATGACGCCATCGCTACGTCGATGATTCTAGATCCTCTTTAAGGCGGCTACATTTTGACGCTATCACAAAATCCTCGATGCTGTCACTTTGCAAATCATAACGTTGTTGTGGTTGTCGTAAGGGACTTCTACAAGAAGTTTTACAACTCCCTAGGAAGTGTACCTAATCGTTGTAGTGTAGTATAGGCAAGACTCCTTCTCCAAATGAGCCCAAGTCATGTGTAAATCCTCCAAATTCCATCCAAGTGCTAAAAATCTGAAAACAAACGATTAAGCACATAATTTGGGCATATTTGCATGATTTAGGGGGTTAAATGACCCCAAAATAGTGTATAAAATGACACCTCATCAAATACCCCTGCACTTGGGATTTGCTTGTCCTTAACCAAATGTGCTTTTCTATTAGGGACATAGCAATATTGGGGGCATATAACCTACTCTTTAAAATCAATTTATAACATAACCTCCTAGACCTCGTAATTAAAAGCATGGAAAGTATATACTAGCACCTCACATAAGTGTTTAGATTCTCTCTTTCTCTTGGGTGTATAATAAATTATAACAATATGAAAATAGAAAATTAACACTCAGTACCTGTCATAGCGTATAAATTACCATAAGCTTGGTAAAGGATCAAAAAAACTCCATCGACTAGCTCAAGACTAGTCATTACTATCAAAGAGGGCTTTTAAAGGGTTGTGATATGTAGGTGTAAGATAACATAAATGGAAACAGAAATGGATGGGATATATTTGGGTAGCTTTTGGTGAATTTGAGGTGAAAGGGTTAGCTAATTATTTATAAGAACACACGCTAATTTGGTTGCTAAGCCAAGGACTCAGACAAAGATATACAAACTCTACACAACTCTACATCAATCTCTTTTCTTTTTCTGTTATGTTTTTCTCTTTTTTTATATACATCACCTAGACTTATAGATGCACCCCTACACTTGAGTTTTAGAACTCATAATAATAATCTAACTAATGACCTGATTTGAGGTGGATCAAAATAACATGGAGCTTATTGAGCTCGATTAGGGGTAATAAATTACTTCTTCCCTAATTCTTCATAAGATGAATACTACCATAAATCCCAATTGACCCAAAACTATATTTACAAGGATAAGGACTTAGCAACCGTGCACTCAAATAATTAACTTGGGTTAAAACAATAATGTATTAAAAGCGAGTACATACAAGGTAGGCTAAGGTAATTTGGGTGTAACAATTGGTTCAAGGGTGACAATGCTCTTCATTAATAGTCTGGCTTAACCAAAAAAATACGAGAATCGTGAAAAAGGATAGGCCCGGAGGGGTGTACTAGGGGCATCGTGCACTAAAAAGGGTGCATGGAAAGGGTGTGCGATTGTGGGGATATTTTGATCGAGGTGGACCATCATAAACCAAATTACAGGTTTAAAACATGGGTTACATTAGTTGCCTCTTATCTAGCAAATCCTGAGTTCTCACTATGGGTATCAGAATGCATCACAAAAACAAGTTCTAGAATTTAATACACTACTGGTACACTAATATAATTTTAAACCGATACCAATGTTCTAGAAAAGGCGACAAAGACCATACGTACACATCCGTAATGACGGAATAGACACATATGACTGCATTCGAACCTTAACTCGAACAAGCTAAAGGTAAAATCATCTTGGGTATCAATGATGGATACCAGAATTTCTAAAGATCTAAAGGCGAACCTCACATTTTTGGGTGGAATTCTGAGGGTTTTTGTACTAGTCATATAGATTCCTATCCATGAGACGCTATTAATACTTGGTTTTCGTCGGTATGTGTTATAAATTTTTTTAAAATTTTGGTCAAAATTACCTTTTATGCTATGTTTCGATATATTACCCATCATTTCAAGGAACAAGCAAATGGCAATTGAAGGAATAGTTTCTAAGGTTTATTTCCCCCTACACTTAAGTTTAACATTGCCCCCAATGTTCTTAAAAGTACCCGTAAAAACGAATTAAAGGGAAAATAAAACAAGTAAAAGAAATTAGTACTCCCCTGGTTTGCTAAATAATAGAGAAGAAACATGCGATAACTGGTTAAATCATCCTCTAAAACTCGTCCAATGAAACTTCCTAAGAACTTCCAAGCTTCTTATCAAGTTTAACCTGTAAATCAAAGACATAGACAACTACACCAAGCGTAATATCGACGGGATATGATATATACAACGAGACTTTAGGGTTGATTCTATGAAAGCAGTAAAGATAGGATGAAAGCGATGATATAATCATAGGTTTCTGCAGGTTTACAAGAAAATTACAAATTTTAAATATTGCACATTTTATTTCTCAGAAATACTTGAAAATTTTTGAATCTTCACATTGCTGGAGACGCGACACCGTCGGGTTTAATCCCGACGCCGTCTCCACGCACTGTAAAGATTTCCTCTTCATTTTTAATGAGAATTTTCCTGCACGCAATTTATTAGTTATATCTGTAGAAAACACTGCATAAAAACCTGGAATTTATCATTACAATCATATGACTCGAAGCTGACGTGAATTAATCTAAATAATTCATTCTAAATGTTTAAATTTGGTTCTTATAAAACGGATATGAAAAATACCTTTGATTGTAAATAAGACAAAGTTACAAACAAAACAAAGCATGATCACAAAGTAATTCAAACATTATAAAACAAACAATAAAGAATTAAAACACAAGACACTCCTAAATACGGGAAAGTAAATATTGGGTTGCCTCCCAAAAAGCGCTTTTCTTTATTTACGAGTCTTGTAGCTAGACTCGAAGTCACACGTCTAAGTGTCATGGAAATGATCCAAGTTGATGATTTCTCTTGGATTCTCTTTTTCAGAAAGTTTTCTAGAGGTGGGGATTGATTGGGAGGTTTTAGTGAATTCTTCTCCAGCTGGATCAATTACCCTAATCTTAGCATGTCATGCCCCATGTCTATTTTTGGGTGGTTTATCCTAATTGATCGGTTTATCTATTAAGTCCTCCGACTCCCATATGTTTCCCTTAAGGTTTATGGGAAAGGCCCCTAAGAATTCTACCATTCGTCTAAACACTATGACGTCTTTAAAGGGATTAATCTGAGCATCTCTTGCTATCTCCCATTCTTCAGGAAAATGACAGTCCATGAATTCCTTTCTAGCATAATAAGGGGTTTGGGCACCTATACCGTCTAAGCTAGGTCGTGGCCTATACGACTCCCTTTTTCTTAGTATGGTCCAATAGGGTGCTTCCTCTTCACCTGGATCAGTCTCTTTTACTCCAAACACTGACCTAGTAATCCCTTCTCCTACTGCTATTTTGGCTTTTCTACAATCTATGACTGCATTTATGGTTGCTAGGAATCCTCTTCCTACCAGTAAAGGGGTTTCGGGATCTTTCTTCATGTCAAGTACGTAGAAGTCATTTAAAAGTTTTAATCTTCCAATGTAGACTTCAACATCCTTATCAATCCCAACAGGGTAGGACTTGGTCCCATCGGCTAACCCAAAAATATGGTCAGTTTCCTCTAATAGTCATATTTTAAGCTTTTTGAAAAGGTACAACGGGATGATGTTTACGCAAGACCCTAAATCGGCTAAGGTGTCAAAAGGCTTAGAGTCCCCTAATCTACACAGAAGAGTGAACAGTCAGGGGTCTTCCATTCGCTTAGGTATTTCACCTTGGATGAATGCGGACCCGTTTTCGCCTAGCTCTAAGCTCTCCACATATTTGTTCAGGATTGCATTATATATTAGAGCATGAGCTAGGACTTCAAGAACCGGTAAGTTAAGATGCAAATCGTTAAATTCATCTTCTAGAGTTTGTTCAGGTTCTTTTGATTTCGGTGTTCCAACTTCATTGACCATTAGTGTTTTAACTTTCGATTGGTCACTTTCATTGTGTTGGTTGGAGCACATTTTAATAGCATTGATAGAATTGTGGATTTGGAACGAGCATTGGGGGTCATCCATTGGGTAAGAATGAGCAGACAAAACTGAAGTGGTGGAGTTAACATTCAGTTTCGAGTTCTTAACCGTGTCGCTTGGAAATGCTCCTGATATTCAGTCAGTGATGGCCTTCAAAATGTGTCAATTTTATTGGTCATCTCACTTTGTTGTTGTTTGAAATCGGCTTCAAACTTAGACAATCTAGCGTCTTGAAATGCCATGAAGTTGGTCACCAATCCTTCGAGGTTTGATTGATTATTGAAATTTTAAGGATTGTTGTTGAAGGAACGGTTTTGGAATGAACCGTTGGGCGAAAACCGATTAGGTGGGTTTGAAAAATTATTTTGAGAATTTTGAGGTTGTCTCCACCTAAGGTTTGGGTGACTTTTCCCTGATGGATTATAGGTGTCACCAAGGTTGTTTTGCTCAGGTTTGAAAGTGAATCACTTACCTCCTGCTTCGTCGGTACGCGAGGATGTATAATCAACAAAAGCTTGCTCGGGATTTTCCACGCAGTACTGAGTGTCGTAGGGACCACTGCAGATTTCGCATGAAGAAGAGATTTTGTTCACTTGAACATGTTGTTTAGGAGCAAGATGAGCTTCCATCAAGCGTTGAACTTGATTTTCGAGCTCGATGAGATGACAGTCGGATGTACTCAGTCATCCTATGAGCGCAAGAGATTGCCTGACTGATTTAGCGAAGTCCCTTAGGTTATTACAACTTTCGTTGTCATAGAGGGCGAGGTCTCTAAGAGTGCCCAGGATTCTTTTGCGTTTTGGTCACGAAGCTTGCCACCAGCCGACTGATCGATGGTTCGTCTTGTGACCGGATTGACATGGTCATAAAAGATTTGGACTTGGAGCCAAAGATCGATGCCATAATGAGGGCCTTTTTAGAGTAAGTCCTTGAAATGAGTCCATGCTTCAGAAAGAGACTCTCCTTGATGTTGTTGGAACATAAGGATGTCGTTCGGTGTTTTGATGCATTCACGTGTGGAAGAATTAAGCAAGGAAATGAGTAGTAAGATCTGTAACCCTTGCCCTTTTGTGAGATTTAAATGTTCTAATTTAGTCCTTTGACTATTTGACGTTTGCTAGTTTTATTAGAACTTGTACCGTGTTGATGGTGGTGAATGAATGAGATTTAAGTGTTTTATGGCTTTATTGTGTATAATAATCCTTTTTGGAAGGTTTTATAATGTTGATTATGTTCCGGGAGGTTTGTCCGTAATTAGGTGAAATCTAAAACGAGTCCCGACACGTCCAATAATGTTCAAAATGAATTTTGGGAAGTTTGAGTTGGAAATATGTCGTGTAAATACTCTAAGTTATGGGAAAAGTATTTTTAAAGTGAATAAAAATGCTAAGTAACTTCCATAAATATTTTACGATCGAGGTTTTTGAGTTTTAAGTGATCCCGACACAAAAAGAAGGCAACCCGAGCCTCCTTGGATGCTATGACCAGTTCTAGACAAGGGAGGGAACAAGGATGACATTTTTTTAGCACTTGTGTTCCAACCTGGTACAATTAGTCTTTGAATTCCATCAAATATACACAATTTATGTTTTGCTTTCAAAAAAATAAAACACACACTTGTGTGTGTCCTCTTTGGTTCGTTCGGCTTAAAACACACACACACACACCATAGTTTTTCAACTTTGATAAAAAACATGAAGATTGGTGGAGTATTGGGTTGATTCTAATGTCCGGGTTATTGATTAAACTACGTTTGGGTAGTCGGTTAGCGTTCGTTCTTGCTTGTCAAAACCCTCTTTGTAAGTTTTATAAAAAAAAATTAACTTGTACTTTTGAGTGTTAAATGATGCATAGAAGCTAGTTGTACGATGCGTTGTTAAAAATTGAAAGCGAAAAATTTACGAAAGGTTATTTAGGGTCAGTTTGGGTTCGAATGAAAGCAAAAGAGAACAACGGGTTTGTAGTTTTATTGTCGTGGTTGTGATGGTTGAAAAACATTTATTTGCTATTTAGCTTATTTTGGTTAGTAGCGTATTTGGCTTATTATTAAGCATTTTCGAGCTTATTATGAGCTTATAAGCTCTCGGCAATTTGAAGGAATACAAGAAAAGTATTTTTGGTTATATACCTCGTATGACGTATATTGTGGACTATTTTGATAGCTTATGGTGATAACCGAATATACTACGTAGCTTATTAGCTTATTTTTAAGATTATTGAATTGGTTTTAGAGCTTAAGGGCTCACGACCCACTTAAGCCTAATTAGTCGTGGCTTATTGAGAGCTTATTGTGATTCGGATTATTTTGTTAGCTATTATTTTGGGCTTATTTTTATTAATGGGCTTTAGTATTAGGCCTAAAATGTATTTTGTACACGAAAATAGTTTAATGGATCCTTATTAACGAACTTTTAGAAAGTGGAATATACTTATGAAATGATATTGAAAGTTGTTTTGGAGAAATACGCTATGACAAACGTTGCGAGATACGATTTTGGTACTTTGTCTAAAAATGGTGAAATGGTGAAAAATGGTTGAAATTAAGGTTTAAAACCTTGAAAAACGTTGTATAAACAAATGGGTCATGTCAGAATTTCATAAGAATTCCATACTTAGACTGTTTACTCAAAACTTGCTTTTTCGATAAAATAATAAAATATCATTATTTTAATAAGTCGACTAAAAGACAAAAATATATTTTTATAAATATATTTTTATGAAACTTTCTGGGACATTTTATGTAAAATGAACGTTTCGTTTCTTATAAAGTTAAGAGTACCGGATGAATTTACCGATATATATATATATATAAGTATTTATTACTTATCTATTATATTAGCAATGTATAAGTATATGTATTACACTAAGGTATGAGTTGGAAGTGTGTTATTTTTGAAGATAAGTCATTAACCATCACACCACTGAAAACGTTAAGGATAACCGTACAATGCATCAGACCTCTATGCATCAAACCTGAGAAACTGTTTTGGAAATGAATGATTAAAAGGGACATTAATTGGACTAGGTCGTGTTCGAACGTCGTTGCATTTGCTTGTGTGATATTGAGTTGGCTGGTTGAGACCTTTGCTTGAGGTGAGTTCTCGTAGCCCCACTTTTTAAATCTTTTCCGTTGGGGGAAAATGATACTCAAATGTGTTTTGAACTGTTTTTCTGAACTGTGCGAAATGTGGTTTTGTTTTGGGACAATTTATGTGCTTATGACTGCTATGTGAATATTATGTGGTATGATTGTTCTTGCATGCATCGAGGTGCATGGCAAGGTGTGTGATTAGCATGGGTTTGCTATGTTTGTGAAAGGTTGCCCTATTGTAAATGATCCAGTACTGGTAGGCTTTTAGGTGCGTATAACCTTGGGGTTGCGACCCCAAGAGCGTTGGTACACGCTGGTGATAAGACTAGCGGGGATGCTATGTCTTGGTACATGATTAGCGGGGATGCTAAGTCATGGGTTGTGATTGTTTTGCATATATTCACTGTTATATTGCATAATTGTCCAATTCTTTGAAATAGTGTCACAACGATTGGGTTTCTTCAAACCTATGAGCTTACCAACATTATTGTTGACGTTTTCGAGTATCATTTTCAGGTGAAGAGAATAATCGTTAGGGTTGAGATGTGTGATAGCAGACTTTAAGTGTATCATGTATGGATCATGTTTGAGAGGTCTTGCTTTTTGAAGTATGTTATGGATTTGTTTTCTTGAGGATTGATGTTTAAGACTGTATAGACCCCTGCGTGGGGATCTGGTTTTGTAGGCTAGTCATATGATGTGTTCTTGGATGGGACATCACTCAAGGTTGTATTGAGGTTGATGGTCATCATGACACTTTTCACTTATGCATCTTAGTCTTCTCTATTATGTATCTTGTGTTATGATTGATCATTATGTTGCATTCCAGTGTTTTCGCCTATGACGGGGTGTGACAGATTGGTAATCAGAGCCAAGGTTATAGAGAACTAGGTGGTTTGGCCTAGACTATAACCTAGGAACCTTCATATAGTTGCGTTATAGGATCTATGTGCGTGGTGTTCCGCTTATACGTGTTAATGTGGTTATAAAGTATATCGTATTCGATAAGTCAATCATTGAAATGTGTGAGTCTAATACTGGGTACAACTGGGAAAGGATACGAGTATAAATACGGCGGCCAATGTAGTTATAAGCGTATCACGACTCACGCTTATTTAGTATTATCGTTCACACAAATCGGTGTTGACACCTTAGGGTCGTATGTGTGTGTGTGTGTGTGTGTATTTATATATATATAAGCGTATCACGACTCACGCTTATTTAGTATTATCGTTCACACAAATCGGTGTTGACACCTTAGGGCCGTATGTGTGTGTGTGTGTGTGTATATTTATATATATATATAAGCGTATCACGACTCACGCTTATTTAGTATTATCGTTCACACAAATCGGTGTTGATACCTTAGGACCGTATGTGTGTGTGTGTATATATATATTTTATGTGTGTGTATATATAATATATTATTATATATATATTTATATATATATATATTTATATATATATAGGATAGTTATATATTTGTATCATAATATATATACTATATATATACTATATATTTAACGATATACATTATTTATATACATATATATTATAATATTTATATATGGGGGTTATTGAGACATATTGAGTTAACCTTTCCCTCCTACCTAACGTTGCCCATGTTATCCCTCGTGAGATAATGCCGCCAAGGATGATGACCCGAAGTGCTGGCCGGCCTGCTGCCGCATCACGAGGAGGAGGAACGGGTGGACGAGCTGGTAGAGGAGGTGGTAAGACTAGAGGTCGACCGGGTGATCGGGGTAATGCTGGAATTAATGGTCAAGGTGGCCAAGTAGGTGGTCAAGGTACTGAGGTGAATGATGGTGTTGACGGAGTCCCTAACTTCTCCACTATCATTGCACAACATTTGCAAAACTTACTTCCCACTATCTTAGCCCAGGTAGGTAGCCAAGGTAGCGATCAGGGGAATAGTAGGAATCAAAACAGCGATGCCATCAATGATAACATCCGGGGTGATGTTAGGAATGTCATTGAGAACAACGACCGTAGGGTTGTACTTATAAGGAGTTCTTAGCTTGTAACCCTAAGGAGTATGATGGTAAAGGAGGTGCTATAGTTTATACCCATTAGATTGAGAAAATGAAGTCAGTTCAAGATATGAGTGGGTGTATGGATAATCAAAAAGTGAAGTACACTGCTGGGATTTGTTGGAAAGGCTCTTACGTGGTGGAACTCTCAGATCTACACACGAGGACAGGAAGCCGCGATAGGTATGTCAGGGGAAGACTTTAAGATTTTGACTAGAGAGGAATTTTGCCTGAGTAATGAGATGCATAAGTTGGAAACTGAGTTGTGGAACCATGCCATAGTCGGGGCCGGCCATGCTGCGTATACTGATAGGTTCCATGAGTTGGCTAGGTTAGTTCCTCATTTAGTAACCCCTGAGAACAAAAGGATTGAGAGGTACATTTATGGCCTTGCTCTACAAATCCGAGGGGTGGTGGCAGCAATGGAGCCATCGACCATCCAAAAGACTATGCAGATTGCTGGCACACTGACTGATAAAGCCCTTAGGAATGGGTCAATAAAAAAGAACCATGAGAAGCGAGGAAATGGGGGAGAACCTAGTAAGAATAGGAATGGAATGGAGGATAACAAGAAAACTAAGACTTGGAATGCTTTTGCTTCAACCACAAACCATGTTAGGGGAGAGAACACGGGTGCGACACCCAAGTGTACCACCTGTAACTTTCATCATCCACCTGAGACACCCTGTCGCACTTGTTTCAACTGTAACCGCCCATGACACTTTGCTAAGGATTGTAGAGTGGTGCCTAGGAATGTGAACCCCATCAATGCTAGAAATCCAATTGCTAGGACCTGTTACTAGTGTGGTAGTACCGATCATTTCAAGGCAGAATATCCTAGGTTGAATCAGGCCCAGAGGCCAGGGGAAATCATCAAAACTAAGTCGTGACTGTTAATGGGGGTCAGGGTCGTAGGAAAAACGGTAACCTGGCACATGGGAGGGCATTTATGTTGGGAGCAGAGGAGGCTCGCCAGGACCCGAACATCGTAACGGGTACGTTCACTTTGAACAATCATTATGCCATAACTTTATTTAACTCTGGTGCCGACTATAGTTTTGTTTCCAGTACCTTCATACCTCTGTTAGGCAAGGAGCCCAATGCTTTAGGGTTTAGTTATGAGATTGAGATAGCTAGCGGGCAACTAGTAGAAATCGATAAGGTCATTAAAGGATGCAAACTAGAAATAGAAGGTCATGTGTTTGATATAAATTTGATACCGTTTGAAAGCGGGAGTTTCGATGTGATCATAGGCATGGATTGGTTGTCTAACCATATGGCTGAGATAATCTATCACGAGAAGGTAGTTAGAATACCACTACCGAACGATAAAGTACTTAGAGTTATAGGAGAAAGTCCGGAGGAGAAAATGAGGCATGTTATGAGTGCTAAGGCTAAGGAACAAAAACAAGAGGAGATTATTGTAGTTAGAGACTTTCCTGAGGTATTTCTGGATGACCTATAAGGATTACATCCTTTTCGAGAAATCGAGTTTCGGATTGAGTTAGTCCCTGGAGCAAAACCGATCGTGAAATCTCCCTATCGATTGGCATCTTCTGAAATGGAGGAGTTGTCAGGTCAACTCAGGGAACTCCAGGATAAAGGTTTCATTCAACTAAGATCATCGCCTTGGGGAGCACCAATATTATTTGTTAAGAAGGATGGATCCTTTAGAATGTGTATTGATTATAGAGAGTTGAACAAGTTGAACATTACGAATCGTTATCCGCTCCCTAGGATAGACGACCTATTTAATCAGTTGCAAGGATCGCAGTACTTCTCTAAGATAAATCTTAGGTCCAGATACCATCAGCTGATAGTGCATGAGGATGACATTCCAAAGACAGCGTTTAGAACTCGTTATGGACATTTCGAGTTCACAATAATGCCCTTTGGTCTGACTAACATACTAGCGGTATTTATGGATCTGATGAACCGAGTGTGTAGGCTGTATCTAGACAAGTTTTTGATAGTGTTCATTGATGATATCTTGATTTACTCTAAGACCCGGGAAGCTAGTCTTAGAATTGCTCAAGAAAGAGAAACTGTATGCTAAGTTTTCCAAGTACGAATTCTGGTTGCAGGAAGTACAGTTTCTTGGCTATGTGATTAATGGAAATGGTATCCATGTAGACCCTAGTAAGATTTAAGCTGTAAAGAATTAGGAAGCCCCTAGAACTCCGTTTGAGGTTCTTTCATTTTTAGGTTTGACAGGGTATTATCGTCGGTTCATAGAGAACTTTTCTAAGATAGCTAAGTCCCTGATCATTTTAACTCAGAAAAGTTAGACATTTGTTAGGGTGAGGAACAAGAAAGGGCATTTCAAACTTTAAAGGACAAGTTGTGTAATGCACCTGTTCTAGCTCTCCCCGATGGACTGGAAGACTTTGTGGTATATTGTAATGTGTTCGGTTTAGGACTAGGTTGTGTGCTGATGCAAAGAGGTAAGGTTATAGCATATGCGTCTAGGCAGTTGAAAATTTATGAAAGGAATTACACCACCCATGACTTGGAATTGGGTGCGGTTGTGTTTGCACTTAACATTTGGAGACATTATTTGTATGGGACAAAGAGTGTCATATACACCGATCATAAGATATCTTTAGTCAAAAGGAACTGAACATATCTTTAGTCAAAAGGAACTGAACATGCGACAACGTCGATGGATAGAGTTTTTTAGTGATTACGACTGTGAAATTCGCTACCACCCTGCAAAGGCGAATGTAGTAGCTGATGCACTGAGTAGGAAAGAGACAGTGAAACCTAAGAGAATTAGAGCTATGAATATGACCCTTCAGTCGAGTATCAAGGATAGGATACTAACGGCTCAGAAGGAGGCATCTGATGAGTTTGCAGGATTGCAGAGAGGACTAGATGAGATGATAGAACGTAGGAATGATAGAGAGTTATGTTACCTGGATCAAATATGGGTTCCTTTGAAGGGTGATGTGAGAACCCTTGTTAATACAAATAATGTCTAAAAAGGTTATTTATATTTTTCGACCTCTCACTACTACAAAAAACGCCATAGAAACTGGTCAAAATAGCCCATAAAGAGTGGTTTTGGAACCACTCTCCGAGGGGGGGGGGTATCTCCATGATCGAAACATATGAAAACCGGTTATGCAACCAGTCTCTATAAGAAGAATCGACACCGGTTCTCTCCTTAAGAAATGGTCTCCTTAACAATTGGTCTCCATACTGGTTCTCCCGAAACATGTCTTTATAACAACATCCAACCAGTCTTTATATAGATTAAAAAGATATGTTTTTATCTCAAAACCTGTCTTTTTTTAATCATTTAAAAAAAATGGAATTCTTTAATAAATTCCAAAATTTACAAATTTAACCCACCAAAATAAAGAAATATAAATACAGCAAATATATATAAACTGAGTTAGATGGACCAAAAATGTCAAAATCAACAAATTAAAGTAAATAAAGACAACTTTCATTTCAGCTTAACATAAAGCAAATACAAAATTCAAATAAAATTAAATCACTAGAATTCAAAAAATAACTATAAAGAAAAACACTAGAATTCAACTTAATTATCTAGGTTTAATCTCGCCACAATGTAAACCATGTGCCAATGATCGCGTTCAACTCTTTGTTCTCCAACGAACGCTCATTACTCCATGGTACCTACAAGTAATTTAATAAAATGAAAACATCATTACTCCACGGTACATACTTATATTTATAAACAGTGGATTATGATCATTATATAAGTAACTTAATTTGAAAGGTTTCTTTCTCGGTCATAAAATACTAGAATCCATCTCCATGTACCATTTTTAGAATTTCATTTCAAATATAAAAACTGTCGACTAATCCAAACATTATTTTAAAAGTGTTTTGTATAGCTTCCAATTTCATAAAAAAGTTAGTTTATTTAAGATCCAAAAGTGCATCATTCCCTATTGTTAATGGTGCTTTTCTAGTATGGATTTAATTGTGTATAATCTTAGGATAGAGTAAGGATTACCCAAATAAAAGACGATGTGGCTCAAGAATTACCTTCGAGCGAATATAGTAGGTACTGAGATCAAAATCTAAAACAGGTGTGAACGAACTCAAACACAAGTGCCAAGATTCAACGTGGTATGATCGTTTCTCGAACCCAAAATACAAACAATAACGCGAACCGACGAAACCCATACTCTGACCCGAACATGCGCTTGACTCAATCACAACTCCAAACCAATTACGATTCTAAATTAAGATCGCGTTGTTCTATTCTTTGATTAGCCGACATGCGTCGAAATTCATTCCGTCATCACTTCCCTTGGGCTCGTGTCTGTCGCTATGTTCACTATTATTATTTTATGGTTTATGTTTAAGGTGAATGAATGATCAACTAGGATGTAGGGAGATATAAACTGCTTATGGGCCGAATAGTCGGGGATTCAGACGTGATAGTTGACGTGATTTTCGGACGTGATAATTAAACTGATTTTGTTTTGACCCATTAAATGTTATAATCGTTTCCTCTTTTTTTCTATCTTTAATATATATTTGAATTAAATGTAGATATTTAGTTTCTAAATTAAAATTTCTTCTATCCTCTTAATTATGCAATGTACAATTTATGTTTATAAGAATAAAATAAAAGCTTTTTAAAGCGTCGGGTATTACATAGTCACTTATTAAAAATATTTTTTTTTCTTTAAAATACACGAAGAAGAAGTCCGTCTTTCTTTAGAATAATAAGTCATTATATGATCACATCTTTATGTTTGTAAAATGCGGGTTATTATATCATTACCTCCTTAAAAATGATTTCGTCCTCAAAATCAAGAAAACAAGTCTTTTAGTTTTACTCGTTTTTCTAAAATATGTCCTCTTTATTGTCAACTTAAATCATTTTATTAAATTTTTTTTTCTCCAGGTTATTATAAATATTTTAGCACACCAAATTATTAACATAAAACAAGACTGGTTGTTTTATATAAAACGGTGTCTGTAACATAAACAAATAAAGACATGTTGTTACCTACACACCAGTGTCTTTAATTGTGTAAAAAAACTAGTTGTTTTATAAAAAATGGTGTCCATAACATAAACACATAGAGACATGTTGTTACATACACACTAGTGTCTTTAATTGTGTAAAAAGAGTGGTTTGCACCCCAAAAACTAATTTTTATACAATTTCTATTATGAAAACTGGTTTTTTCAAGAAAACCTAATTCCATTTATTCCCTTCCCACTATTTTTTTGTCATAGAGATAGGGTTTTACGTAACCAATCTTTTTGGAGGGGTGTTTTTAGCCTTTTTGTAGTAGTGATTGTTGGAACGTATGATTTTGTGTATCGTAATTCATCTTTCAAGGTCATTTCACCTACAATTGGAAAAGATAATTGTAGTGAGATTCCTTCATTTAACGAGATGCCTAGTGTGTGGCTATATGCAACAAGTGTGGAGTAACGATTAACTCGACCTAAATATAAAATCCTAAAAGTTAATCCAAAAGCTCCTTAATCTGGTTTTGCTCATCCAAACAAGTCAAAAAAATACATATGAATTATGCATCTCGAAATTTGTTCATGAGATCATTATGCATGTGTTTGAAAATGTTTTTAGATTGGATTAACAAAGCATAACAACAATTTTATTATGTTCCTAACGCTAACCCCTGAAGACTTGGTAACCCTAGTGCATGAGCCCATCTAAAACACATAAGTAGATTCCAAGGACTTGAATTGGGGAACAATCCACAATCTATGCAGTACCTCCACGCTCACACAAGAATCACAAAGATAACCCAATTAATCATGTGATTGGTTTATCAGTCATCTCGTCAACAACAAATCACATTCTAACTCTAAACTAGATTTCTTAGTGCTCATATATAAGAGGAAACTCATAAGGACCTTCATTACATGGTCCTTGTAGCTTTTTTTCCTCTCTCAAGAAAACCAAAAAGGTCCCTTAGAAGCTGTTATTGATCCAGTATGTCTAGAAGCAATGTAGGAGAACTCGTACAGTTCAAACTGCATAAGGTCCGGATTCTTTGGTCTTACCTAAAGGTCATAGAGCAATTTCGTACAAATGGGTAACAGAACAAGCAAGTTGAAAGGGGGATTGTCATCAAAACAAAGCAAGACTTGTTGCTCAAGGACATAACTCAAGAAAGAGGGAATAACTATGATGAAGTCTTTGCACCTTGGCTATAATTGAGCCATAAATTATGCCTACTTATGCTTTCCAAAGGAATTAATGTCAACCAAAGGGATGACAAAAGTGCTTATCCTGTATGTCAATTGAAGAGGAGTCTATGTGATGTCAACCTCCAGGTTTGACGATCCATACCATCCTTAAAGTCTATATCGGTATGAAAGCAATAATATGGACTAGCATCAAGCACCAAATCTTAGTATGACACTTTGGCCAATAATCTCTTATCAAGTGATTTCTCAAGAGGAAAGATTGAACCAGACACATTATTCATCAAGAGGCAACAGGACCCTATCTGTGCTATGTTCAAAATCTATGATGACATTATCTTGAACGACAAAGAAGAGTTATGTATGAGTTGAGAACTTATAAGGATAAGTTTCAAATAGTTTCTATGGGAGAACTTACCTTCATTTTTGTTTACAACACGAGGTCACAGACAAAAAAGAACAGCATTTTATTTATCAGTCCAAGATAAATATGATCCATAATTTTAGAAAGTACAACTACATACAGATGTGAAATCTGCCTCTACTCTAACATATTTGGAAAAACGTGGTATTCAATGAGTGGAGATGCTACTGAAGTTGAGAACATCTTTATAGATCTAATGATAGGATCTTTGATGTACCTTACAGCATCCAGCCAGTATCAATGTTTTACATCTGTGCATTTGCAAGGTTTTCTATTTCTCCAAAGACATCCCATCTCTTACTGTTAAGAGATCATTAATACCTTAAAGAAAACCATCTTTAGACTTTGGTAATCCAAAATGGATTCTCCATTGAATTAGTTTCTTACACGCACTAGTAACATCTGGACTACACAAATAGTTAGTCAACAACTATTAGGTTGCAGTTTTTGGGAAATGAGGCAAACGCTTTGGCAATGCAAGAAACAAACTAGATTCCACTTCGTACTACAGAGGCTAATATGTGGCTTATTGCAAATTTGGTTGTGGACAGGTTCTCTGATACAAAACCAACTGCTAGACTAGGGTACAATTTTAATGATACTGTTATTATATTGACAATACTATACTACTGCATAATAGAAAATCCTGTTCACATTTAAACATAACATTTTAAATTAGGCATCATTTTAAAATGAGACTTGCAAATGCTAAAAAGTTTTTCAAATGGCTAAGATTGACACTAGAACATAATGTAGCAGAACCTCTTGACAAAAGATTGGATCTGGTAGAATTTTCATACGTGGTCTCAAGTAATTGGAATGCTACAATCCCTAAAGCCCATATCTCGTTGTTGTTTTTGACAGTGTGTTAAATGTTAGACTAGTTAAGAGTCATTTATGAAATTAATACTGCTAGTAATAATTAAGTACTGCTGAGTTATATTTAAAACTTTTGTCAAAAACTGTTACTTATAGATTGTACTGCTAATTATTTCTATGTCTCATTGTTAATCCTTTAGTACTCATTTAATACTACTAAACAAGAAAAATTAGTTTAATTATTTTTCTTAGGATTTTGAGCTAAATCTTTCAGATAAGCCATGAAGTGTGAAATTGTTACTCAATGGTTCATATGTGAGAGAATGTTTATTCGTCAAGTGGTGTTTTTAACACCAACGGCAACAAATGGGCCATCAGTTCACCAATGTCTTATAGACATCAAGAATTACTATCCATAGCAAAACGCTACTGTAAAGAATATCTAAATCCCATTGATAGATTGATAGTTTTACTCAAAATTATATGGTTAACAATGCACCTGTGTTTACAATGAAGCTTTGCTATCCAATAAGCAAAAACGCTATTGGTAAAGAACTACTCAAACCGTTAATGTCTTTAGTTTGCCAAAACTATACTTTGTGGAAGTTGTAACCAAAAGAAAAGATAGAATTGTGGCTTAAAAACGAAAAAAGAGATTGTGAAAAACATACAGAGTGTATAGTATTAAAAGAATTACGATAAAAATGTAGTACTAAAAACAGAAAGAAGATTGTGTGAAGTTAGATGTTATTAATACAAAACTTGAATTTACTGCTTTTGGGAGTGGAGAAGTATATTGCTAGGCTTATTTATTACTACCTAACAAATTTAGTACATGCTGGATACCGTAGTACTGTTTACCCGTACAATTTTTCATTAAATAATAGACAGTTGAATATTTCCCCAATTCCTATGCTATAAGAGTTTTGGACTAATTGGACTTTCGTTATCTTCTATAGATATTTTAATTTAAATCATCGATAAAACTCCAATTCTTATCGGTCAATACCAATTTCTCTACGTTTCTCTATTTAAATCTATATCACAATACTTTCTCTACGCCTTCATATATTCATCCACGATCATATCCCACATGATTACTCACTATTTTTATTCATGCAAATTTGGATTTTGTGACAAGAACAACAATGGTAGACATTTTAGAGAGAAATCTACAAAGGCAGGGTTCATACAATCAACGATTTCCTAAATCAAGTCACATTTGCTATGCCCTCACAAAGAAGCCGATGTTTAATTTCACTTTATAAACCATTTTGGGGTCTGCTGAAGCTTCTTCTACTGTGGATAATGAGATGTTTCAGATTAACAGCTTACCATTGATGGTCACTCAATGTATATCACCGAAGCATCTTTAAGATGATATCTCAAGTTGGATGATCAAGATGGTATTACTTATATACCCAACTCGGAGATTTTTAAGCAATTGGCACTTATGGGATATCACACTGATTTAGATAAGTTAACTTTTCAAAAGGTTGCCTTATTCACCGCAATGAGTTTCTTATTCACAATATTCTTCATTGCCTTAGCCCAAAGAAGACTGCTTGGGAGCAGTTTAGTAGTAACATTGCAACTGCTGTTATCTGTTTAGCTACCAATAGGAATATAATTTTTTCTAGGATGATTTTTCTGAGCAGATGGTGTCAATATTTTTTCCCCGAGCCCCCATAAGTGTTTGCATGTACCCTAGGTTCATTCAAATATGCATAATATGCAGAGAAATAACTTCAACAAACACTCAAGAACATACAGTACCCTCTCTTATAACAAAGTCTTTAACAAAATAGAACACTACAAAGGATATTCATGCCAGGAAAGTGCTTATTTTCCTACTATGCTAGATGTTTCTAAACCTTCCACTTCACCTAAAGAATCACATCCTCTCCTTCACTCACCTGAACCTTCACCCTTACCTGCACCTTCATTTGAACACTCACCGATCATTATCCACGCTGCACTAAACACAACCACAGCCCACTACAAACCATCAAACAACACAATATCACCCACACAACCATCAACCAACACAAATAACAAAACCATCACAGAGCAGAACACCATTTTCCTACACCCCATGAACCACCTCTCCAGCTGTTCAAACTCAGCATGAAGTATAAGGGTAGCTTGAAACTAAATGATTTGAACGAATTTGTTCCACACTACTAAAGAATTGGAGCTTGAAGATGACTTAAGAAGACATTAGAAAACTTAGAATCTGCCTTTCCACTAAGCTAATTCAAGTGTCCAAGAAACTAGAGTCTAGAGTCAAGATTGGAAACAAGGAAAAAGCTAAGTGCTATCCTTTTGAAGAATGAGATGTTGAAAATGATTCTTCCAAACCGGGAGAAATTATCTGATGCAGAGGTTCAAGAGAAAGTAAAGTACTATAAAACTGAAACCTATTATTCAAGAAGTGAACTCCAACTAAAAGTCATTCAAGATCGAGAAAGCATAAAATGGAGTGCTGAAGTTATACTGCTGTTCAAACAAAAGTACTGCAAGTGAGTTCCAGGGTATAGTACTTGCTGAGGAATAATTTATACTCAGCTTGGAAAAACGTTACTTACAACTAAAGGAGTGAGAAAAAGGACAAGAAAAACAAAGAAAAGCATAATGACCAAGTCTTAGCCCCAAAAAAAGTTACAAGACTGAACAAGAAAGTTTAAGTGTTGCTGAAGCATCACCTAGAAAAACAAATAATGAGAACAAAGGGCACAATGGTAGAGATGAAGAAAATGCTAGAACATATAGGAATGAAGAGAAAGCAAAGAGCATGTCTGAGCCATCAACTAAAAGAAGATTGAATGAACCTCATCCAAAGGTATCGATGCGCTAAAGATGAAAACCAAAGACAAATTGCCAGGCAAGGAGAAATATGATCAAATACCCTTGAAGAATCAGGAAATCTACAAGATTAATGATTTCAAGGGACATGTCTTATAATGAGAATAGTCAATCTATGAAAAGGTTTGGGATTTTAATCAACATATGAGCCTTATGGATATGTGCATGGAAGTGAAAGATAAGTCTCCTAAAACGATTGAAGAAGAAGATGTTTATTAACTCAAAAAGAAATGAAAGAAGTTGTTAAAGAATCGAGCAAAAAGGAAAGAAATCTCTTCCTAACAAAGATAAAAAAAAAATAAAAAAGGTCTGTTAAATACAAAATTGGAAGAAGAGCTGAGAAGAAGAACTCAAGGTTTTTTTAGAATAATTCCAAGAGAAGATGTTACAAAAGAATTAATCTCTCTATACTAAGTATCCAATTGTGGATTGGAAGACTTACACTTTGAACAGAAAATTTCATGTATTATCAAATCTTCAGAGAAGATGGCAGTTCCAAGAACTATAAGGTTTTGAGTGAGATGCTTAAAGACTTTGATAGACAATATTTAGAGGATATTATAGATTAGTCAAAGAAGTTATATGCTTCAGACCTGAAGGATAATGATTTGCTTGGGAATCTTGACCACACTTTAATTTGAGCATGATGAAAAGATGAAATATGAAAAATAGCATGAATATAATGTGATAAGCTGGAGTTTATATGAGTTTTTGGTCTTCCAACTTTTTACTGATCGAGAATGGTATAATCCAACAAAATGCTGACAGAGAAGAAAACCCTTTAATTCAAAAACGATAACAAAGATGTTAAATAGAAAATTGGAGGTTGATCATGAGAGTTCACAGGCTTTTGAACTTCTAAGGTTTATAAGATCTCAGGCAGAAGTAGAAGATTTTGTAAGAATATCATCATCAAAGTCAAGAAGATTTAAATCCAGAAGAAACTTATATATGAAGATAAATCACCAGTTTAGGAATTTTATGGAATAAATCTTCACAAAGTTTAATACTAGGCCCAAGTATAACTAAAAGTACTACTGGAGTTAGTAACTAGCCAGTACATACTAGTACTAGCCAAGAGTTTGTTAATACTAGCTAGAAAGAAAGATAATACTGCTGATAGTCAAAAGCGCTGACTTGGAGATAAGGCACGCATAGAGACGCAACTCATACGTATACAATAGACAAATACATCGAAAGAAAGATTGTAAAAGCTTCAAGGTTTTGTAACCCTATACATTCAAGAGTGCTCGTATTATCAATAATATTGAAGCAGTTTGTGATATAATCTTTAAATTGTTGTACTAGTTCCTTTGCTAAATAACTTCTATGAGTTCAAAGTGTTGATTCCGCAACCTTAGATATACAAAACCAAAGTCTCAACTGGTGTTATATTGGATCATCCTAGTAACAATCACTTTACTACGGAAGCATCGATCAGGCGTAGGATCACCACCCAATTACACCTTCTTCTACTGGAACTATTCACTAACAGTTCATTATTGTTCTCTGATACTTCTTTTCTTTTCCTGCAGAATGTTCTTCAAACAGAACCCTAAAAACATGCTTCATCTTTGTCTTTTAGTTGTGCTATTGAAAATCAAATCCAGATCTCTTCACCACTTCCTTTTCAATCTCAGAATCCTTAGGTACAAAAAGACTGATTTTGATCCCATACTCTTTCAAATATAGGTCTAATATCTTCATAGCTTATTCCCTTGTAATGACTCTGCTTGTATCCTCTCTGATTCTTCGAATACATGCACATGTTCTTCCTTACTTTAGCTTTAGAGAAAGATCTATTTTGTTGTGCATGATATCTGAGCACATCAGGATCACTCTAATTAATAAATTGAGCTGGATCAGCTTTAGCTACAACTTCTCCCGTTTCATCCAACTGCTTTTGCAATTCTAATACTTTTTTAAGATAAGACTTATCTTGTTCTTGTCTTGCTGTGTCAATCTCTTCTTGTAATTGTTTAGCTATTTTTGCATCCCTCGCAATCCTTTGTCTTTCTTCTTCATTAACCTGTTCTTGCAATCTAATAGCTGCTTCATGGCTAAGTCTTTCTTGCTCTAGTTGCTTCTTTATCTTCTTCTGAATAGATTCATCTTCTTTCATAATAGCTTTTCCTTTATCTTTTCTCTTTTCTGCACTCCTTCTAATGTACACTAAATTTTCTGCATCAGTACTAACTTCAAGAATGACAGTACTAATTACTGCTTCAGTAGTACTAACATGAGAAGTACTAACTTTAGAAATTGCACTAGAAGTACTAATTGATATGTTAGCAGTACTAATCTCTTTTTCACCCTTTTCACCACTACCAAAATCTTCCACTAGTTCAGTAACACTCTGTCTAAAAGCAATCTCTCAATTATCAGCACTAGTCCCTTTCTAATCTTGTATCCCTTAAATACCAATAACTTCCCTTCATCTTGTACCAATAAAATAAGAAGGATATGATCAATCTCCGCAATTACTTCCCTGTTTTGTAGAATCCTCTAAATCTTATCCTTATTATCAGATATAATCACTATGCCCATCTTCTATATTTACTTATCTTACCTTGTGCTCCAACCTTCTGACCCTCGGAATTAAGCTTTAGTGTAAGCACACCATATGTCAATTTTTTTTTCTTTAAGTCATTGCAAATCCTCTCACCTTCTGATAATGTTGCACAAAGACCGTCAATTCATTAGTGTCAACTTCCCTGATCACACCAACAAGTTTTTAAACCCTGGTTAAGATGTTCAGGGGCATAGTACGTTAGGTTCTCTCTGATCAGGATATTTTGCATGAATGGTGGTGTAGGTGGTTTGTTAAAATGTATGGCCACTAGTAGGTGATTTTTGGGGAATCAACAAGGGACTGTTGACCATATCACCTTGCGAATTAGTCCTTAGAACACATGCTTTTAAAATATGGAATGTCACTCCATATATCCTTTGGATCCCTTCTCCTTGTTGCGGAATAGTTGTTTAGGTAAGATATAGAAGCCACATAATTTCTTTGTGAGGGAGAAGATATCTTTTGTACTTGTTTAGAAGAATTTGAATGAATTTAGGATACATCAAATTTTACACTAACTGTCTAATTTTTCAACTTACCTTAAAAAATGCATCCTTAGAAAAGTATAGAAAGTCCAATTTGTTTGCCAAGCAAATATAGCTCGTTAACTATGTTGCTACTGAACTAATCCCAAGTAGTCTTCTTAGGACTTAAGCAATGAAGAATAGTATGTATTAAGAATCTCCATTAAGGTGAAAAGTAACCTTTTTGGAAGGTCAACTTGTCAGAATCAGATGCATACCTCATAAGAGCAAGTTGCTCAAAAATTTTAGTATTAGGTAGTGAACTAATACCATCAGCATCTTCTAACTTAAGATGTCTTCTAATGATGCTGTTACATTAAAATCCTTGACTCTTCTATCAATAGTAGCAAGATTATCTCAATTCTTCATTCTTTATGTCTTGCATAGACAGGTTCCCAAAACCATTAAATGTGAGAAGTATAATATAGATTTTCTATAATGACCTGATTATGTGAACTTGAGTGGGAAAATCAAGTATCTGATGAAACCCTTTACTTCCCTCTAATTTGTTTAAGAAAATGACCATGTTGTGGGTCTCGCGGAACTCTAAATTAGCCATATGACCATGTTGTGGGTCTCGCAGAACTCCAAATTAGCCATGATTAATTAAGTTATGATAAGGGTTTTGGTTTTATGTTCGATGATGAGAATATGAGAGTTTGATAAGGTTAATTAATATTTTATAGAGAGCTTAGGGTTTTGATTTGACCGACTTAATAAGATTGAATCTTTATAAGAAAGAAATCTTATAAGAGAAAGAAATATCAGGAATTTTCCAAATCATAGACCCTTATGAGCAAGTTGTTGGCAGAAATATCTCAACGGCTATTTAATTAATCAAAAATTCTATTATGCATCAAACAGTACTAACGGTTACCCAGCAGTACTAATTTTAGCCTAACTAAAAACTAAAACTTAAGCGAGCCGTATTATCTTTGACCCACAGCATTAAAATATGCCTAGCAGTACTAACTTAATACTGGCAGTATTAATCTATACCTTATCAGTAATAAACCTTCAATGCTTTCCAACAAGATTACCATCATAACGTAGATTCTCACAGCCTCTTTCTAGTTTTCCATTACAATACTCTTATTTCTTTTTTCTCACCTGAAACTCTCTGGCCATTTTTTCATACTCGCATCTCTCTTTCTAGTTTAAGCTCCCTGAATCTCTCATTTCTTTTGGTCACCATATCAACTGCTTTCTGTTTTATAATCACAAATTTTTATTCTTTTGAGGCTCACCAATGCAGACATTATATGTGTATAATGTGCCATCATTCCATTAGTTACAACTGTCCCTCCTCTACTTCCAAAGGTGTTTAACTTTTGAAGAAAGGTGGAGCATATGTCTATTTAATGTAGTCCCAAACCTAGTTAACAGCCAACACCCCCAATAGGGATCTTGGCACCTGAACACTACCTGTAACCAATTCCGAAGTACTTGCTTCATTAAGTGATCATGGATTGGTCTTAATTTATGTACCACTGTTCCTGCTCTGCGTCAAACTAAAGCATTGTAGTGGCAAGCCCATTCCATTCTGTTACCCAATTCTTATGGATAGCCTCATTCACCTACTTTCCTTGTACTCCTTCCTCTGTGGTTGCCCTGCACATAAAAAATAAGAAGAGTTATACTCTTTTGGGATCCAAGCCATTATAGACTTGACTCCTCGTGCATCAATGTAAGAATATTTCTTGAACGTATTTGATGCACTACTATTTTTGGCTTTCCAAACCCAACATGCTGAGGCCTTAACAGCATTAGCCCCTTTTCCTTTATTTTCATTTACTACTGCTCTATCTTTAGCAGTAGTATCTTTTACCCTGACAGTATTAACCTTTTTATTGAAAATACTATTCTTGTTTGCTGAAAACTTGTTAACTGATCTTGTGACTTGTGAATATCCCTTTTTGTAAGCATATATAGTCTATAGGATGATTCCACAGTTGTTTAAGCACAACAATGTTTACTGGATCAACAGCAGTCTAAAACTGTTGCACGAGCAGTATAATTGCCTATTCCTGTTTAAGACGGCATTGTGAACAAATCCTCTGAATAGATGTATGGTTATCATTTTTATTAGCAAGTTCTTTGATTCACCCTACTTGAAGGTTTTGTTCTCCCACTTGTGCTTAAAGCCTTTATCATCACACCTAATGAAAGCTCAAACTACCACAACATAACAAGCTTTTATTTATCATTTTAAAGTCACTTTCCTAGTCTTTGGGATCATAAGATTGTTCCAATTTCTTTGTTCCCCCTAGGATGGGTTTTTTTTTTGTTTAGGATTTTATCTTCTCTAGTTTTTCCCTATCAGACTTTAATAAATTTTACATTTTTAAAGCTATCAACAGTTATAAGCTATCTACTTTCATCATCAGAATTCAATCCTCAATATTGGAGGTATATAAAAAAGCTGTGTCTCTCCCAAGCAGTTTTCAAGCGTCCTTCTAACTGCTCACCATTATTTTTTACACTCAGCAACTCAAATGTGATTCAACTTTCTTACATTACAGTGTAACATAACTAGTAGTAACATCCATATTCTCAACTTTTAACTATTTAATCTATAAATTGTTACTCAGGTTTGCGTGTATGAAATTCCCTGTAAATGTTGGGGAACTCATGAAAACCCTTGGGCCTATTACAACTCCTGATTTTTCAACATCTCAGCATGAAATTCACAAAGCTTTCCTACTACAGGAGAAGCCTCAGTAGCTGTATTATATCCTAATCCATTTTACAACTGTCACTAACTAACGTTCCAAAAACGTTTTTAAAGATTTAGATGAAATTTTGAAATTTCTCTAATTTATTTTAACTCAACTCACACTCTCTTTTTTTTGCTTTTTCCAATTTCTTGTTTTTCTACTAAAGCATTACTCCAAGTCTAAACTTCAAGTTTTAAAACATAATGCTCTCTTCAAACAACAACCCAATTTTCTATAGTGACTAGTCAGCCTTCTACTAATTCTAAACCTGCGTTATAAGATTCTAAAATAAATTAAACTTGTTGTAATCTAAAGTTCAAATTGTTATATATTATAAATATAGTCCTTTGAAGAGTGCATAAGCATTTACACAAGATTAGAATAAGAATCTACCTCATAATCAAACTAGAAGAACTAAATCTGTTTTCCTAAAGATATGTAATGACCATTAAGGCAAAATTTGTAAGATCTCTAGCTTTAGCTTGGTAGCTTCAAATCATATCCTCCAATTCCATTGAGCAACCAAGGCATTTTCAAGTGGGTAGAGCCACTATCAACAATTCTTTACTAGTCCCTTTAAGTTTTTATTTTTTTTTTCCTCTGTTATCTATTCTTGAGCCCTACATTCTCGTTGCACATTGACCATACTTTTGACAATTGTTGCACTCCAGTTTGAGCCTAATCAAACTCCAACTCTTAGACATTTACATCTAACTGCCTATCCTGTCCTCTGATGAATCTCCTACTCTAATTATCTAGCATGCCATTTCCCCATTTATAGATCCATTTTCTTTCCTAGTCATCTATCAAGTTTGTCAAGATCCACTCTTTGACAATTTAGAGAATAAGGCTTGACTAGCTAGAAAGCACAGAATCACATACATCACTAAGGTATCTCCAGATGTAACTAATTTGAGTAGGAGGCATACTAACTCCATAAGTAGTTTATCTGCTCATTTGTACTTTGTTAGCAGTTAGTGCTAAGTCGGAGGAACACAAAAGCCACATTTGTGAATTTTGACTGTGTTTGTAGAATAGTTGAGTTCAATCTCATGTATATTCATTTAAGTTTTGTTACAAATTCATCCAAACTGATGGTTTCAAATTTAATACTTTGTTCCTCCAATTAAGCATGATCTACCATTCAGATGGAAGACTTCTCAACATTTAAATTCATGTCCTCTTAGAATTGTTTCACCTTGGATCTCCAACTGACTAATAAGTTTTTCAACCTAACAAAAGTTAATCCATTGGTTCTAGACTTGATCTTGAAAAAGTTTCTCATATTGTTGCTTTGTAATCCTCTGAACTTTCTTGGATTCTTTAGTTACCCTTTCCATACCATCTACTCATATGCTTCCATGAGCAGTTTTGCATCCTTATAACAGAATGAAACTTCATTGATCCTTATGCGAGGGAGACCATCATCGAAGTTCCTCTAGCTTCATCTCATTCCTCCATCCTCTTTCTCTTCTGCAGTAGTAGGTCATATTCTTACTCATACTTCTCCAATTTGTAATTTTTTCCAGCACTTTGTTTGCCAGTCGAATTAAATTTTTCAGAGGGAGTAATCATCCATGAGGTAAGTATTGTTCTAATTCCCAATGAACCAAGATCATATTCCCCCCTGGGTTAGATGAGAATTTTGCAGTCAGAGTGTAAGAAGTAGTCATGCCTCAAATTTTATCACTGAGAGATAGATCTAGTAAATGGATTGTTTCTCTTATTCAAAGCTTCTACAACATGATCTGAGATCTCACTTGTTAGATCCAATAATAGATCCTTAACTCCTTAGCTGAAGTTAAGTTTAGGATCCTTGATAAATCTAAAAGTACTAATAATGAACTTTAAGTAAAGATAATAAACTATGTGAATCTAGTTTATACCACTAAAAGATAACCAATAGCAACTTATTAATGTTTGACAAAACAAAAAAATATAACCAAAACAAATAAGCTCTTAATATATTAATACGAACACTCTTTATAGTGTTAAGGGTTTACAACCTTGAAGCTTATGAAACTATGAAACTGATATTGTAAAACCATAACCTAGTAACTTCCCTTTTATACACCAAGTATCCTTTTACAAATAACTTATAAATCATTCTAAACTTCGTATATAGAAATCAATATATCTTCTAATTATTAGGATAATCACTAATACATATCTCTTAACATGTCTTTATAACTCTTCACTCGTCTTTATCTTCATGTAATCTCTTCAAACTTGTAAGCATTTATAATCGTCTGCACCATTTTAAGTTATTACTACAGTGCTAATTTATAACTAGCAGACATTACAACTAAATAGTACTTTAATTATAATCTAAGGAGATAAAAACATTTTGTGGCTTGATAGTACTAAAGTGAATCACAAGTAATAAACTTGTAGAAGGCCCTATAAAACCATCCCAACAGAAATCGCCCCCAACCAAAACAAAATAGAAGTTCCATAACAGATACATACCTTAGACACTACAAATAGACAAAAAAAAGGAGCAAACCTAGTGGCCCCCTTATAGGCCTGGCGGCCCGTTAAAATATATGGACCGAGCCAGGACCACCACCAATGACCATAAGTGGGATTCACCCTTGCCTATAAATACTAGCCAATTCCCAGCAAAAAAATATCCTCATTGCACATATTTTAGTCTATTCTTCTCTCTATAAACTTCTTCTCTCACTAAAATCTTGAACACTAACGTACTTAGATCTTGTTTCAAGAATCTCATCTCTTCTTCTCATCTCTCCTTCTCATTCAGAAGCAAGAGAAGAACACCGTACTCGTCAAGAAACAAATGTGTTTATTAGTGACTAATGCCTTCTTTCTTCTAATACCAAAAACTCGTCTATTGTATTTATCTTTGTATTTGTGTGATCGGGATATTGAGTAATCCGATAAGTAGATCTTAATGATTGTGTATATCTTGTGAAGTGGTACAATTGTTCTAGCTAAGATTAGGACCTCGACATTATACTCTTAGTTTGAAAATAACGTAAGCGGCGTTAAAACGGTTTCTTCCGCCTAAATAGCTGTGAACTTAGTAACATCTCGAGTCATACTTCGGAGTGGAGAAGGGCGATAGCGAGGGCTTCATATCCGTACCTACTATAAAATCTTGGTGTCTTGGTTTGGTTGTTGCGTTCCTTATCTCTGACATTAGGAGTTGATATATGTGTTAGTTTAGATAGTTATTGCTGTTCATATTGTGATTTTGATCAAACATATAACTCGAATCTTACTTTATTAAAGGAAACTTTTAAAACCAAAACAAACATTAATCTATTCAAGACCTCGCCCTCCTTAGTTTCCATAATTGGTATCAGACAAGGTCACATCAAATTTTTAAAATATACTGTATTTTAAACTTGGATCGATCTATGACTGACAAAATATCAGAATGGCAATCCTAGCAAAAACCACCACTCTTTGAAAATGCGATGTTTTTTATTTATTGGAAAAATAGATTCGAGACAGTAGTCTAAGAGCAAAAGATCTTGATCTTTGGCATGTTATTACCAATGGTGATGTTCAACCTATTGTACAAAATCCGAAAACCAAATTAGATGTAGTTTTTCGCTTTGTGAAAAATAAACCCGATATCTTAAAAGAAAGCTTCGAGAAATAATAAGCAAAATGGTATTTACAATGCTTTTGCCTAACAGATATAAAGAATTTTCACGTTAAAGACTGCTAACATAAATTTGGAAACTTTTGTTAATCACCATCAAGAAATAGCTAAGTCAAAGATTAAACGATTGACCTTTTGTTAAACAATATGAACAATCGTGCATTTCCAAAGACGAATCAATAATAGTTGCATTTTGTTTAGATTTAATCTATTAATTTTTTTTTTATAACTATTCTTAAGCTCTTTGATGAAGGTTATCCTAGTAAGAACTACCTAAGGTATGTTTCTTAGGGCTCTAAATCCTAAATGAGAAAAAACGTCTCTTTTGAGTCGTTTTCTATGATTATGACTGTTGTACTATAAAGTAATACCCCAGATTAGCTTTCGCTGCTATATGTAAAAATCGGGGTGTTATAGATTGGTATCAGAGCCATGGTTATAGAGAACAAGGTTCAAACTTTAACTACTTTTCTTCTTCTAGCCAAGAAAGTCCTCCGTGCCACTGCATTTCCCTAATAGTATGTAAAGACACATAATTACTATACTATCATATAAATAACTTATGTTATTTACACTGAGTTGTTACACAGTTATGTTTTCATCCAACCACCTTATTATCGTCCCATCCGATTATGATATTGAGGATGCTTTTTCCTCTACAAATGTTCTAGATTATTTCCCAGCCACACCGGGAAACACTTCTCCTGACTTTTCAAATGATTTAACTAAGTATCTTTTGGCCACACTAGTGTTCTCACCTTTACATGATGATCCGTATATGGAAATCATGCAAGCATGTGATGCTACTGATAATGAATTATCTATTCCTCCACTTCAAGTTCCTATTGCTCCACCAACTGTTGTGTCTCCATCTCTAGTGTTATCACTATCACCAATGTTTGATTCCTGAGATTTCTTTCCTTTCTAGGAGATTTCACCACCTAAATACATTGAGACTCATGTTGAATCACCCATTCCAATATCTCCATCTTTATCTGTAGGATCTTCATCCCCAGTTAGGTCAACTACACCACCACCAGACTATCCCTTTGATAAGTCTATCTTTGCAAAGTTAGATAACTCATTATGAATCATACCGCGACCACCGGGAAGTGAACCAGTCCTCGAGGAATCTAATGAGTCAGATGCTTGTTAGAATATTCATCTCTGGAAATAATCATGGAGGATATCCAGGTTCGTCATCAAGGGACTTTTAAACAAGATCTAAGAACTCAAAAAAACAAGGGAGAACCATCATATTAGATCTGTGTCGTTTACAGCTTTCTAGAATCTAACCACTAGTTGTGTGATATAAATAATGACGCTTGTCAAATTTTGCTATGTGAATTACATAGACAAGTTATTTATGATCTAATACAGTAGTGATTCTATTATACCTCATTATTTTATTATACCAATAGTGTATGTCAAGATTGTCTATCCTATATCCTGTAGTATGATGACTCATATCTTTATCCGGGATTACTATGATTCTTTTCTTTATACATAGAAACACTAAGCCTCCTATTGGATCACTCATTCCATTATCTCCATGTCTCTCTCTGGAAGTCTTAAATTCTAAAAATTTCGGTTGTATCCTGCAATATCAAAGAATAATCATAAAGTCTTTGTATTATAACTCTTAACTTATGATATGACTATATTATTTATATCATGTATTATATTGATAGATGCCTCCCAAGAGAACATCAACATCTGAAACACCAACTATGACTCAGGCTTCCATCTGGCCACTGATTGCTGATGGTATTGCTGCAGCTCTGGAAGCACAAGCTGCTACCATGGCAAATACTAGTAGGAATATAATAAGTAACTACAAAGGGTTTATGAGTTGTCAACCTTCCTATTTCAATGGTACGGAAGGAGCTATTGGCCTCATCCGCTGGTTTGAACGTACTTAATCGGTATTTTGCTCGTAGCAAGTGTGCCAAGGAAGACAGAGTGACATTTGCTACTGGTACTCTAACCGATGACGCCTTGTCTTGGTGGAATGTATATGCCCAACCTATTAGGATAAAACAAGCCAACAAGATCACTTGGACCGAATTGAAAAGGCTCTTGACCAATAAGTATTGCTCTTGAACTAAAGTCAAGAAAATGGAAGACAAATTTTACAACTTGGCTGTAAAAGAAAATGATCTCAAAACTTACGTTAGAAGATTCCAAGAATTAGCAGTTTTATGCCCAAACATGGTACCAAACACCGAGAAGCTTATGGAAGTCTTTATCGGGGGATTACCCAGAAGTATTGAAGGAAATGTTACTGCTTCAAAAATTCAAACTCTAGAGGAAGCCATTATCATAACCCAAAAGTTGATGGAGCAGGTACTAAAACACAATTCTGCACAAGAAACCAATGATTACAAACGAAAGTTTGAGGATAGAAGAAACACCACCGACAACAACAACTACCCCAATGATCGCAACAACAATAACCACTCCAACAATCACAACAATGACAACTATCAAAATAACCACAACAATCACAACCGTAACAATGATTACCACCAACAACAGAATAGAAGGCAAGAAACTATCAGAACTTATACTGCCACCCCCAACTGAGAACAAAAGGTATACTAAAAACAAAAGGTACCATGGAAACCTTCCTTTGTGTACAAGATGCACCCTACATCACACAAGACCTTGAACTGTTAGATGTCAAACTTGCAACAAGATAGGTCATCTAACCAGGAACTGCAGAAACAAAGGACCCTCGGACTACTAGATTAGATCCTAGTTATAGTTTTCGTTAGTGCCTAACCACAAGATGTGTGGTATAAATAAAAATACTTGTCAAATCTTGACTATGTAAAGTATAAAGGCAAGTTGTTCATGATATAATACAATTCCGTTATACCTCACTATTTCATAGTACCGTTATCCAAGGTTTCCCCCTGATTTTGTAAAACCAACCTTTCAAAATTAATCATATGCCAATTAAACTTGGTAATTTCGACATCATCATTGGTATGGATTGGTTATCCAAGTATTATGCCAAAATTATCTGTGACAAGAAAGTCATTCACGGTGAAACTTTGATCATTTGAGGTGACCAAAGCAAAACCTGACTAAATCTCATATCCTGTATAAAAACCAAAAGGTTTATGTCCAGGAGATCCATCTTCCTTCTTATGTTTCATAATATGAATCGATTACTGGGAGTTGAATAAATTTACTGTAAAGAATCATTACCCATTACCCAGGATCGATGACTTATTCGACCAACTTCAAGGTTCGAGTGTCTACTCGAAAATCGACTTAAGATCAAGCTATCATCAAACTGAGAGTAAGGGATAAAGATATTCCTAAGACTACTTTTAGAACAAGATACAGACACTATGAATTTTAAGTAATGCCATTTGGTTTATCAACCACCTACCGTATTTCGATGGATCACATGAATCATGGGGGGGGTGGGGGGGGGGGGTTGTGTAAACCATACATGGACAAAATTCGTAACAGTATTCATCGATGATATTTTCATCTACTCTCGTAACAAAGAAGAACATGCAGAACATCTAAGAATGATCTTGGAATTACTCAAAAATGAGAAATTATATGCCAAGTTCTCCAAATGTGATTTCTGGATCAGAATCGTGCAATTTCTTGGGCACATAATTGATAGTCAAAGAATTCACATTAATCCTGCCAAGATTAAGGCAATTAAGAATTGGGCATCTCCTATTACACCTACAAAAGTACGCCAATTCTTAGGACTCGCCTTGTACTTTGAAACACATCGGTCATCATGAACCCACCAAATGAATGTATGTCAGTTAATTGAATACGACAACAAAAGTTTTCACCTCGTAACATGTCGATATAGACGATCTACATTTATGAACGCAATTGACTAATGTCTCATTATTCTTCTCATGATTTTGGAAAATCATACCACCAAGGAAACATCTTCTACTTAACTGCCGTTGATAGTCATTTTCATGTCTTTAAAGTTAGGATGATATAAAAATCATCTTATTGAAATGAATTAGGACGCTTCTTCATTTGAATAAGGAAATTATAAATCACTAACTATAAATTGATAAAATCTCCAGTTTTACATTAGATTGGGTGCCTCTGTTTGTAAATGATAAATTAAAAGATGTGGGCTTAAGTATGGAGCATTCGTACAAACAATATTCTTTCAATGTGTTTGTACAAAAAATTTCTATATCTTAGCTAAATCATTATACCTTTATACAATTAAAGTCCTTTATCACACTTTCATTTCTAAATTTGTATCCAACATGATTAGCAACACTCTACAATTCCATATCATTCCTTGAGTGGGGGGGGGGGGGGGGGGGGGGGGGGGGGGGGGGGGGGGGGGGCAGCAAGCCGGCATTCAACTAAATCTCAGGACGAGATTTCTATAAGGATGGGAGACTATAACAACCTGAAATTTTCATCAATGCAAAATCAACCTATTTTATTATGATCACATTCGTACGGGGACATTTTTCGCTTTATTACATTCTATTATGCAACATTGTTTACATAGCAAACTAAACAAGCTCACGCAACCTACCTATGCCATCTATAAATATGTTTACATTATGTAAACCTCCTAATATGTCAAGTCAATATCTTAATATCATTTTTACCAAGTACATTATCCATAAAACATACTTTTCAAGACATTATCCCAAAACAAGCATTAAACGTTAACGTTTGCATCAAAACCCTAATTATATGTAATGTATACTCTAAAATGAATGTACAACCTTAAAGCATATGTAACAATAATCAATACCTAATATTTGAAACTATAACTCCTCCAAATCAATGTACAAGTCCTTAAAAGCTCAAGGTACAAGTTATTAAGCACACATTCAAATAAGCTCATTTTACCACCGTTTTCATTCTCGATTTCGTACCACCTCTTTTGTACAAGGTACATTACTCAATAAATGAGTCATAAACCCTAATTTATCCCTAATCCAAGTTTTAAAACCCTAAACCCTAAATGAAACCCGAAAAACTAGATCATGTTTATAAATTAAAGAAAGCTTTATATGGTCTTAAACAAGCACCCAAAGCTTGGTATGATAGATTAAAAGCTTTCCTTATTAAACATGAATATAAAATGGGAATGGTAGATAACACTCTTTTTACTAAGAAGAAAAGTTCAAATCTCATCATTGTTCAAATATATGTCGATGACATTATATTTGGTTTGACTTGTCAAGACATGTGTGATGAATTTGCCAAAATCATGCATGACGAGTTCGAGATGAGCATGATGGGTGAACTTAACTTCTTCCTTGGATTACAAATAAAACAAATGGAAGATGGTATCTTCTTTAATCAATCTAAGTATATTAAAGAAATGCTTAAGAAATTTGGTCTAGAAGATTCTAAACCAATGAAAACCCCCATGTCCTCCGATACTAAACTCACGAAAGATGAAGAGTGTGAGTCGGTAGATAGTACCAAGTATCGAGGCATGATAGGTAGTTTATTATACCTAACGGCAAGTAGGCCCGATATCATGTTTAGTGTCTGCCTCTGTGCTCGCTTCCAAGAGGCTCCCAAAACCTCTCACCTTGAAGCGGTTAAGCGTATCTTCCGATACATTAAAGGCACTACGCACTTAGGATTATGGTATCCTAAGGGGACCGGCATAGAAATCGTAGTATATGGCGACTCTGATCATGCAGGAGATTATGTGGATAGAAAGAGCACTAGCGGTATTTGTACGTTCATGGGATGTTGTTTAACATCTTGGTTCTTGAAGAAACAAACTGCTTTTGCTATATCTACTACCAAAGCCGAATACGTAAGCGCCGGAAAGGCATGTCAACAAGCACTATGGATGAAACAAGCTCTCATCGACTACGATCTGCGACTCGACGACGTTCCCATCATGTGCGATAACAAAGGCGCGATTGACCTTAACAAAAACCCGGTGAAACATTCTCGTGATAATGTTCAGAAAGGACATATCTCAATCAAAAAAGTGCCGTTCGTCGACAATATTGCCGACATTCTCACTAAACCCCTTAAACGTGAATCGTTTAACTATCTACGTCTTAGTCTAGGAATGATGGAACACATTCCATAAATCACTTTAGTCCGCTTCTTTTTCTTCTGTCTCAATTCTATTCCGTGTTCCTTTCTGTGTCGTGACAACTTGAATACTTCATCCGAAGTACTTTAAGCATTTTTAATTCGCAAAATGCAAATTAAAATGTCACTCCTCTTTGTAAAATTTTCGTCAAAACTGAGTCCAAAATCCTTTACTGAAGGCGGCCCCATATCACAGGCGGCCCCCCAATATATTTGGGACCGCCAGACATTATGGGACCACCATCAGCAGACTCCCTTATTTTACACTTAGTCAAAAAAAAAATCAAACCACAAAAACAAACACCCCCCTTCGTGCTGCCATTGACGAACTCGACCAAAACCACTCAAAAACTCAAAATCACCCATTAAAACACAAATTGAATATAAAATCAACACTTACAATCATTCACAACATCTTAAAGATCATCAATTGTAAGTCATTTCATCTATTTTCTTTCAATTTGAGTCTAGGGTTCATGGTGAACACCAAAAATTAAAATTAGGGATTTTCGATTTTTCTTTCAATTTTATACAATTAGAACTACTAGGATACAATCTATAACTAATATGCTTCCCATAGACATATGATTTGCATATATAGTAAGCTTATAGAAAAATCGATTTTGAATCAAAACCCCAATTTTATTTCAAAATCACTCACGTTAGGAACTCAATAAAATTGGTGTTATGCATTGTTAATCCAACCTAAAAACGTTTTCAAACACATGCATAATGATCTCATGAACAAATTTCGAGATACATAATTCATATGTATTTTTTGACTTGTTTGGTTGAGCAAAATCAAATTAAGGAGCGTTTGGGTTAACTCTTAGGATTTTATATTTAGGTCGAGTTAATCGTTACTCCACATTTGTCATATTTAGGCACGCACTAGGCGTCTTGTTAAATAAAGGAACCTCACTAAAATTATCCTTTCCAATTTTAGGTGAAATGACTTTGGAAGATGAATTACGGTACACAAAATCATACGTCCCAACAATCTCAAATGAAAACTATATTCATGATATTTTAAAACCCATCATTCGAAACCTAGAATGTAGGTCAATCCATGAAGGTCGTCCTATATCTCCTGAATCCACTAAATACGATAATATTCAAACCCTTTTTCAAGTTATCAAACTTTTGAAAATATATGAACTCCATGAAGGAATTTGTCCAAGATTTCTACTTGAATTTTATTCCTCAATAGAAATCACCAAAGATGACAATCTAAACATCTTCTTAACATTTTGGGCATTGAAAAGAACATTTAAGTTCTCACTCGAGTCATTTGCCTTAATTCTCTCCATTCCATGTGAAGGAGAATGTTCTTACTCTGAAGAACCCTCTCTCGACTCTTTGAAAACTAATCAAGAGTCAAACACACCTTATCAAACACACATTCCAACACCAAAGGAAATTATCCAATCAATCACAACAACCGGACAAACCATTTTTCCAAACATAATCCTCAAGGAAGAACTTCGTCATGACATGAGATCTTGGAATGAAATCATTCAAGATAATGCCTTTGGCACTCAAAATGACTCACCATTTCTTCCTGCATCATCATGTCACATGATGTATTGCATTCTAACAAGTACTCCCTTCAACTTTGCCTACTTTCTAACCAAACGAGTTGAAAATATTAAAAATCAACCAAATTCTCCAATGCCATATGGAATGATTCTAAATCGTCTATATGATCACATCATCAAAATTAATCCTCATCTACGAAAATCAAAATACAAATCATATTGGCCATCCATGAAACCTTGGGTTCATCCTACTCATCTTAAATCAATTATCTACATATCTTCTGAAGAAGTTTCAAGTATTGACTCAAATGATGGTTGAAATATTTCTCTAGAATTATTGCTAGAGATACATACTATTATTATTACTATGTAATATTATTTTAGTCTCTATCATGGATAATCAAGTACGTGTATAATGTGTCTACATTATTATTTCATGCTTGCTATGTGACATTTAATAAACCTTAAAGTCATTTATATGCTTAAACTTGGCCACATTACACGATCTCTCTTCTCCTTTCGATATATTATGTGATTCCTGAAGTGATGGAAATGCCATAATCGCCATTCTAACCCTTATTAAACTTCTGGAAAATTTCATGATTCTCCAAAAAACGTCCCCCTTAAATGTTGGGCGGCTCCCTAATATATATGGGACCGCCACTGATATAAGGGACCGCCTTCAGAGGAACCACGATATTCTCCTGTCTCCTCTTTATCTGCAACTTTGACCCTATTTCCACTAGGTCCAGCTAATCTTTCCTTTCTAAACCAAACATTCCTTAGAATCTTTGTTCTTCAACACCATGCCTTTCCCAAAACTCCTCTATATAAACAACATTTTTCTTCATCTCAATCACCAATTCTCTTCTACACTCTTCACTTCTCCTCAAAGTCCTAATGTCATCCTCTAGCAAATCCCCTCGTGATTACTCACAAAAATACAAAAAGGCCATCCTTAAACCTTGGAGACAAAGTCATAATCTTCCACCATCACCACCTTCTCCTCCACCAAATAGGTCTCTACCTACCTCTCCTATAACAACAAACTCTCTTTCATCTCATTTACTTCCTCAAAATCCAACTCAAAACCAAATTGCACATGAACATAATCACTTGTCTAATATCCTTGAGATTAATCTACAACAAGCAATTGAAGCTACAAATCCTTTACCTTCCACCTCACCATATATCCCTCTACCTTCCTTAGATCAAGTAAACTTCCATTCGGAATTTTGTCATTGTTGCTTGGATACCCAAAATCTATTTGATACATTAAAATATGACCTTAATCGTATCAAATCTCTCATCATTGGTCCTTCCACTCAATTTCCATCCTCAATAACAACCTTGTCACCATAATTGAGTACTCTCAAAAGCCTAATTTTACCTAAATAATCGACCTTTCAACTTTTGATTGTGGCATCTTCTACTTTTCATGAGCTCACTAGTGTAGATCTATGCCTTATTATGCCTTTATGATAATCTACTTTCTATTGTAATACTTCATACAAATATTGCATGAATTTGTCATTACTCGTATTAGATCTAGTTTTATTTTATGTTGTATGAATGTATTGCATTTGCTATTGTTTAAGTTTCTTGTTGGTTGAATGAAACTCTACCTTTGGTGACTTAAATATAATGTGTTATATTAAAAAGACATTTGTCTTGTACTTGTACTCCTAACTTTGTTTTGTAGCAAAACAATTTTTTTTAAGATCGATCCCTTGGTACCCCGAACAAGGGGGAGCATACATCAAGGGGGAGTGATGATATCGTCGATTTCTTTCTTCCTACAACAACTCGACGATCATCCTTTTTGAATTCGACAAAAAAGGGAAGAAATAGAACAAAACTCATTAATAATGTGTAACTATTAATTTTATACAAAATGAGTTTATATTTTGTCATCATCAAAAGGGGGAGATTGTTAATACAAATAATGTCTAAAAACGTTATTTATATTTTTTGACCTCTCAACGTTTTGATAATAACAAAATGTAAAAACGTTTATGATAAAATTAAACGTTTACAAATTATTAATTGTAAAATTCTATTTCTAAGATTAGTGATCACTTAAGGTATGAACAAATAAATCATTAAGCATGATTAGTGATCAAGAAAATATTTTTCTCTCAACTATTACATTTTTACAAAAGATTTTTACAAAATTAATTATACAAAATATTTTCTAATTAAAATAATAGTTGGAAGCTTCTACACCAGATACAACATTCTTCACAAAAAGACAAAAAAGGGAGCGGAGTCTAGGTGGTGACCCCCTTATATATATGGGGCCGCCTGGACTGCCACCAATTCCTGTTGGATTCTCCTGTCTATAAATACTGGTTCACCCCTTGCTGAAAATTATTCCTCTTTGCACGAAATTTTTTAGTCTCTTCTTTCTCTCTCTAAAACTTCTTTCATTCACTAAATATCTTGATCACTAACATACTTAGATCTTGTTTTAAGTGATCTTATCTTATCTTCTTCATCTCATCTTTCTTCTCTATCAAGTGCAAGAGAAGAACACTCGTATTCGCCAAGAAACGAAGTGTTGATTAGTGATCTCTCCTCTCTTCTTCTAAGTTCTAAATCTCTATTATAATTATCTTGTGTATTTGTGTGATTCAGATATTGTGTAGATCCGATAGTGTAGATCTTGTGAGTGTGTATATCTTGTGAAGTGGTAGATTGGTTCTAGCTAAGATTAGGACTCGACATTTAGCTTAGTGTCGGAAAATAACGTAAGCGACGTGTAAACGGTTTTCTCCGCCTAAAGGGAGCTTGTTGACATAGTGAAATCTCGAGTAGGATACTTAGGGAGTGAAGTCGGGAGAAGAGGTGCTTCGTAGCCAAACCACTATAAAATCTTGGTGTCTTGGTTTGGTTGTTTATTTCCTTATCTCTTTACATTATTACTGTTGTTATCTAGTTATAGTTTAGATAGTTAGTGCTTGTTCATATTGTGAATTTGTTAAACATATAACTCAGATCTAAATATTTTTGAAAGTAAACTTTTAAAACGCTAAAGAACTTGTAAACTATTCAACCCCCCTTCTAGTTTCCACAATTAAATTTGCTATATACACATTTGTCAGCTTGGTTAAGTAAATAACCATTAGACAAAATTACTTCATCAAAATTTTGATGCCATTGCAACCATTAGACAAAATCACTTCATTAATTTTTTTATGATATTGCTTAGGTGCCTGCTTCAGTCCATATAGAAACTTAATCAGTTTACACACCTTGTTTTTATTGCCAGGAATTATGAAACCCTGAGGTTGGTTCATATAAACCTTCTCTTCCAGTTCCCCATTCAAGAAAGCTGTCTTCATATCCATCTGATGAATAATCAGATTGTGAATTGATTCCATACCAATCAGCAGTCTTATGGTACTGATACATGCCACTGAAGCATATGTATCAAAGTAGTCCATGGGAAAAAAAACTCAAAACTCTTAAAAACGTTAACAGTTTTCGATATAATCTTTAAACTATACATAGCGAAGTATAAGATTTTATCGATAACTCTGATGCTTCCTAAGTGATTTCAGATTCTTGACCTCCTAAAACTCGTGCAATCACCTATGTTAAGTTTTACAAATGATAGATTTGAAATTCGTGATTTCTCAAGGCAACTGCCTTTTTCTATACATCCATCCACATCTTAATTTGAAAATTGTGAACCCTACGTTTCATATCGTCATCTAAAAACTTTGTCGCAGTTTCAAAGTCCTCGGCAAGTATTGTTCAGTGCTCAGACATAAAAGAAAACACATTTCCGCAATAAATAAATATGCTAATTTTCATCATATTTATAAGTAAACAGAATAATTAATTTCACAATTATCATATCATTAACAATACCTATTTGAGGTAGCATTCTCTAGGAAAAAACTGAAATGCCTTTACCGTCCAAGCCACTATCATACGTTTCATGCACTTGATCGAGCACAAAAAAAACAAATTTCTACAATAATAAATATGCTAATTTTCATCATAATTATAAGTAAATAGAAGAATTAATTTTACAATCATCATATCATAAACTATACTTGTTTGAGGTAACATCTTCTTGGAAAGACTGAGTTGCCTCTACCGGCCAACTTACTATCATATGTTTCATGCACTCGATCAGGCACTCTTTGTTCATACACTCGATCAGTCACTCTTTGTTCATGCACTTGATTAGGCACTTTTCGTCCTGCAACTTTTCTGTCAATTATAAAATGACTCATAAAGATTATACGTTAAAAAAATCAAAACAAGCAAACAACATATGTAAATCTAATTAGCATAACAATCTTGTTTTCTTTAATATGTTTGCACTGTCATTCATGTATCATAATGACTAGAAAAGACCGTTGCATTTGATGCCATCGAGTATTTGCCATGCAAATATAATGCGACAAAGATGTGAACAATTTGTAAGCCAAACCATCTTGGCGAACCAAGTGCAACATAAAATCACCATCCCTTTTATAAACTCAAGACATTGCAATTCTAAACACTAATTTCTAGGGATAAAATCATAACTATACTAAACAATAAAAAGTTAAAATTTCAGATGCTTTTCTTAAAACAAATATGTGCACCAGATCAGTAACTACAACCAAACCATCTGTATATTTTTTCAGCTATCGCATTGGCTACAAAGGAGGATCAGACATGTATGAATTTTCCGTAACAAAAAGGAAATGTCCATCATGTTTTCCTTAATAAAAACGGCCTGCCAAGATACGCGCGTTCTCAAATTTTGAACGACTCCATTCAAATAGAGAATATATTGCATATTTATCATCACCGCCTATCCAAATATGAATGTCTAAATAGTTGAACCATATCAGTAAATGTAAAAAGTCGCATCAACGCGGGCGCATTGTACGGGACCACAAACATGAGATGATAAAATGGTACATGCCTATAACACTTTCTACAAATCAAACGACCCAATACACCTTTAATGGCTGACCAAAATGGACTTACACGAAAATAGTGTAAAAGGAAACGGTAACAACAAAAAGGAGGCTTGAATCTATCAGAATGTATGAGAGCAAAAATGGACTTACACGAAAATAGTGTCTAAATAGTTGAGCCATATCATGCTTGTTTTATGTTTCTTCCCTTATAATAGAATTAACATTATTTTTATTTATGTTGTGATGATGGTGGTTGTTATGCTAATATATATATATATATATATATATAATATATATTATATATATTATATATATATCTATATTCTATATATATATTATATATATATTATATATATATATATGCGTGTGTTGTTGTCACATATATATTTGCTTGTGTACTAACTTTGTTTTATAGCACGCCTCTATAGCTCGATTCTTTGGTGCCCCAAACAAGGGGGAGCATACACCGAGGGGGAGCACTTGCAATCCGTCTCATTTATTAATTTGCAAACGTCACACATTTTTATTTCATTCGTTAAATACGTCTTGCAACCGCGCCTCCACAACACTTTTTTCTTCAACAAAAAGGGGGAGAAGAGATGTAAACTCAACTACTAAAAACTTATTTTAGTACAATTTTAATTAATGAGTTTATATTTTGTCATCATCAAAAAGGGGGAGATTGTTAATACAAATATTCGCGTAGAAACGATATTTATATCTAATGATCTTCAAGTTTTGATAATAACAAATATAATGTCATACTATATAAAAGTTTACGTAAATAAGTTTTTTAGCCATAAGTTTACCTGCTGACGTCAAATTACTTAAGGTATGAATATAACTTTATAAAGCGTAGTTAACGATCAAAGAAAATATTTTGTCTTGCATACTAGTTTAATCATTTGCATAAATCTCTACTAATCAAATGATTTCAAATAAACACACGATTAATTATCAACTAGTTATATTAATCAATAAGACAAAATATGATTAACCATAAATGAAAATAATCTTTCTATATCTTTTCAAATCTATAAAATCTCTCCATTTTAATGTTAAGAAATGTTTTCCCTCTAGAAGAATCTAATAAATCAGATTTTTAAGTACAATTAGGATATCTTGTAAGGATTTGTGGTTAATCACTAAATGACAAAAATAGGCTAATTACCACCCATGGATCCACCAAAAAGGAAGACGGATCCCAAGTATGGTGGATTTGTCGATCCGTGGAACTGGCAGTTTTGAATCTGAATTTTTGCCTATAAATAGGAACCAAATATTTTCATTTGAACCACCCTTTCCAAACTTTTCTCTTGCATACTTATTTTATTTCATACATTCTTTGATCATTATACTTGTTATATAATCTATTACAAGTGATCCAATCATTCCACTCTTTAGTGAAGAATACAAAAAAAGATATCAAGCTTCAAGTGTTATTAGTTTAGTTGTGTCATCACATTTATGATATTTATCCACCATCATCTATTTGTCTTGTGTAATCATAGTTGTATGATTCGTTAGTATTTTAGGCCTTAAAAACATAGTATGTTAGATTAGTTATATCTTAAAGTAGAACTCGTTATTTAGCTTAGTAATTGAAAAAGTGTAAGCAACGTGTACGGTTTTCTCCGCCTAAAGGGAGCTTGTTGACATAGTGAAGAAAACTCTCGAGTTGGGTACTCGGGGAGTGGAGTAGGTTGAAGAGGAGCTTCGTAGCCGAACCACTATAAATCATCGTGTCTTTCATTTGATCTTTCCTATCTCCACTTATTTTCATATTACATTTACTTACTTATTTATTACATAGCTATCATATACATACTTGTATATCTCTTAAATTCACATAAGTAGACAATCTATGTTTTTGTTACACCAATTCAGTGCCTAATGATCTTTCACTTAGATTTGAATACAAAATATCCTAAGTGTAAGATAACCTTTAAGATTCATGTCACTGAGTGAACAGTCACTTAGTGAGTTACCTTCAAGTGCTCAACCTGAGTCTACAAGATAGATTCAACCATTCAGTAAGGCGGTTCTTAGTGAATGAAGTCCCTGAGCTAAAGAAGAAGGTGATGGGTTTAATGAGTTATGGTAATAGTCTTACTGAACCCTATACGATCTCCAACAACTAAAAGTCCTTGAAGACAAATGCTTGAATAATAGGCGAGATAGTTTGAAATGGATAAGTCCAAGCTCTTATCCACCTGAAGTCAAACTATCCTGAATAGGGTATGAAGTCAAGGTCAGTGTCAGCACTAACCTTAGAAAGTGTGTTTGTCCCATACTTGGATTAGAAATGTAATAGAGACAAACCTGTACAATATGTACTGACCAATCAATCTTAGGACACACACTTATCACCCATGTGGGTATGACCCTACCTAAGTAGTATATATAAACATGCCTTGTAAAGGAGTAGGTTAAGTTTGTGCATTCAAAGTCATATCTTTCACAAACACCTACTCCTCCAATATCTACTAGGTCCTTGAGCAAGCTCAGTTGGTTAGCATAGTAGTCAACTTAGCATAACACTTCTAAGATATGCTAAGTTGTTAGTGAGGAGATCACACATACACACACATTGTCATTCAATCCATACTGTAGTTCCACATACAATGGGGTATAATTCTTAATAAATTTATAAGAGTTAAACATTGAAAATTAGTTTTGTGTTCTTACTATTTTATCTTTATATCTTGTCAAAACTAATTTTCTTTACATTACTATAAGCCATGAGTTAGTTTGTCTAAACTTTATAGTTTTTGGTCACTAACTCAAAAGGAATAATAAGTGGTATCAAAGCAGAAGGTTTATAAAACTTTAAATCTTTTAAAAAAAGTTGCTTAAAGTTTTTAAAACCTATATCTTAAAATGGCTGCTATAAGTAATGTACCCCAGCTAATAGACAAAAAAAGAGGCAGCTACTCTACTGTTGCTCCTCGTCTAGAGCCTGGAAAATTTAACAAATAAAAAAAGCGTATGATTTGCTATTTAACTAGAATGGAACCATACTACATTCAATGTATTAAGGATGGTCCTTTCCAACCAAAAACGGCTGAAGGTGACAATAAACCTGAGTCCCAATGGACCCCAGATGAGAGGAGGTTGGTCAGTCAAGACCAACGCCTTAAAAGAATCATTATATCATGTCTACCAGATGATATAATAGAGTCAGTCATTAGCTATGAGACAGCTAAAGCTACAAGGACTGACTTAGTTCATAGCTTTGAAGGTCCCTTTGATACCAATGAAAACAAGATCATGGATCTGAAACTTGAGTATCAAACTTTCAGAACTAAATCCTCTAAGACTATCTCACAGACCTACACCCGTTACAAAACCCTGATCAATGAAGTTACCAATGATGGTGTGACATTATCTAAGCACGAAATCAATGTTGGTTTCGTAAATAGTCTCCCTAGGAAGTGGCTTAGCGTCTCTCAAGATTTAGAAACGCTAATCACACTCAGACCCTTGACCTAGCCAATATCTATGGAAGGTTTGTCTATGAAGACAACCTAATCTCTAGGAGACATTCTAATACCAAGAAGGCCTTAATTACTACTCCCTCAGACTCTCCCATATCAACTACATTTTTCTCTAACAACATTGCGCAAGATTTTCAAGAAAATTCTAATGATGAGGCTGATGAGAGATCATGTAAGGAGTACCTCAGAGACCTAGAACTAGAGTTTCATGAGAGGGTCATATTGGCAAATTCAAAATGTTTTATTAAAAGAAAAAACAATTTTCTGTTAAAAAAGCAAATAAGGACACTAAATGTTATAAATGTGGTAAAAAGGTCATTTTACAAGAGATTGCTTTTCTAAAACGTGTGAACCAACTTATAAATCTCCTATGTCAAACTCATCCTCAGTGTCAAAAGGTTTTCAACTCAAGTTTACCGTAAAGTTTATTCAGTCTTCCCAACATGCTCAAAGCAGTTAGGGTGAACCAAAAGTCCAAAAGGATTACAAGGCTGAATATAAGAAGATGAAAGCTAAACTGCCACTCCTTAAGGCTAGTCCCTCCACTTCTTAGTCCTCAAAAACCTTTCAATCAAAGAACAAAGGCCTTGTTGCTGAAACATTCGATTGGGATAAGGAAAAAGTATCCGATGATGAGGAAGAGACTCAAGTTAAGGTACTAATGGCTTTTGTTGATGACGAACTCTCCGTGGGAAAGAATCATGCACGCAATGGTGAATGTATTGACATCACCATGAAAAAGGTAAATATTCTTCTTTCATTGAATGAGGACTCAGATTGGCAATCTTATCTTAAATATATCAATATTTACCTAAAGTATGTTGAAGAGCATAGATTAAACTTATTATCTAAATATAACAAAATTGTTTTTAAATTAAATAAGTTTATAGATGATCTACTTACCTTAAAACAAGCAAAGCTTGAGGCTATCACTTTTCAAATTCAAAATACTAAACTTACAAAGTTAAATCATGCTCTTCAAGATCGACTAAAAGAAGAAAGAAATGTCAATGAAAAATGGATAAATAGCTCAAATTAGGTTAGTCAATGCATCAGTGAGCAAATACCAAACCAAAAAAAGAAAATTCTTGGTGGTGAACAGCTCACTGAATCATCATCCAAAAATGATGCTAAACACAACCCTTTCATTTCTGCCTCCTCGGATTGTGACTATGAGATGGTCCCAAAATCCAAAGATTGGGTTGAAAGACTCAACCCTGACAGCAAACTTCCAAACTTCAACATTATAAGAATTCTAGTCCCTGAAAGTGAAGTTGTCAATGAGTGTCTTTAACTCACTAAGGCACCCTCTGACTCTGAGTCTTTAAAAGAATTATGTTCAAAACCTCAAACCCTTCTACCTCCAATGAAAAATCTTTAGGGAGCTTCTCCAATCTTAGAGGTAATGACTTTGACCTACCAAGATCACTCTCCAAGGGAGAGATCTGGTTTGGGAATAATGAAACACACAAAGACTAAAACTGTAGAATCTTCAAACAAGAATGTTTCAGGACCTGTCACTGTTTCTGACACTAAACCAGTCACTTCTTCAGTTCCTAATAAAGTTAAATCCAATGACCAAGAGTCTAAAATTAATGAACTGACAAAACTGATCCAAATGTTAATGGATAAGAAGATTAACTCCACTCAAAAGATTTGAGAACCTAAATCTGTGTCCTCACAGCCTGAATCATCAAAGTTTGTCAACTCATCTAAACAAAGTCAGGATTCTAAACCAAATGGCAAGAACCCTGATTCATCTAAACCAGTTAGACCAAAACCCCTTCAGAAACCCAAGCTCAAATGTGATATATATGTCCTTGACATGTCATCACTGACTCCAAATGGAGCCTTCTTCTTTGCCAAAGCCTCAGAAAGTGTAAACTGGCTATGTCACAAAAGGCTATCACACCTAAATTTCAAGAACATTAATAAACTTGCTAAGCAAAACAAAGTTCTTGGCATTCTTTCACTTGTTTATTTAAAGGATAAACCATGTTTTTCATGTGAAAAAATAAAGCATAAAAGAGCTTCTTTCAAAACTAAACAAAACTTCTCAATCAGGAAATGCTTGCATCTTTTTCATATGGATCTCTTTGGACATGTCAGTCCAATATCCATCAATCATGAGAAATACACCCTAGTAATAGTTGATGAGTACTCAAGGTACACATGGGTTTATTTTCTCAAAAATAAGAGTCAGACAGCTAAAATGATTATGTCTTTTGTCAGGCTGGTTGAAAACCAAAATGATGTAAAAGTCAAACAAATCAGAACTGATAATGGGACTGAGTTTAGAAACTCTGAGCTTGAGAGTTTTTGTGATGAGAAAGGAATCTCTCAGAAATTCTCTTTTCCTTATATACTTGAACAAAATAGTGTAGCTGAAAAGAAGAATAGAACTCTCATTAAGGCTGCTAAAACCATGCTGAATATATCAGTACTCTCTAAATACTTCTGGACTAAAGCAGTCAGAATAGCTTGTTACACTCATAATAGATCAATCATTGTTAAAAGATATGATAGGACTCATTATGAGATATTCATAGAAAGGATCCCAAACATCATCTATTTTCATGTATTTGAATGTCCTGTGTTAATTCATAATCACAAGGATCACCTAGGGAAATTTGATGCAAAAGCTAATGATGGATATTTCCTTGGATACTCATTTAACTCTAAAGCCTTCAGGGTGTATAACACAAGAAGACAACAAATAGAGGAGACTTATCATGTTACATTTGATGTGAGTATTGAAGCCATCAAGTTCATAAATACCTCAGTAGATAAAATAGGAATTGATGACTCATCTAAGTATCCCCCCTGATGAATTTCTTTAGGAAGATGACCCATCTAGACAATATCAAGCAAATTCGGATATCTGATACTATATCATTCCTTATGGTCGTTCACTCACTAAACTCATACTCTTGTCTCTAAAGTGATTGCTCCAAATGAGCAAGACAACCATCAAACTGAGGATGTTAAAGGTCCTCCTGACCTAACAAACACTAAAGAGACACAAGAACAAAATGTTCAGGATGAACAAATCAATCATCAGCTCACTAAAGAAACTTCAGGGAACAACACTAAAACCTTAGTACCCATCACTGAATCTTTAGTCCCTCAAGCATCTCATTCTTAAAATACCAATCATGCATCAACAAGTTCATATCATGTTGCTTAGGATAGATGGTCAAGAAATTAACACATTGAGCTTTTGAATATCATTGGTAATCCTGGAGAAGGCATGCTTACAAGAAGTATAGCTGCCAAGCTTACAGCTGCCAAGCTTACAGCTGCCTCAGCTAGTGAATGTCTATTTCCTGACTTTCTCTTTGAGATAGAACTTAAAAAGATATCTAAGGCACTAAAGCATCCAGGATGGGTTGATTCAATGCAAGAAGAGTTGAATCAATTCTATAGAAACAAAGTCTGGACTCTTGTTTCACTCCCTTATGGGAAAATAGCCATAGGCTCTAATTAGGTATTCATGAACAAGAAAGATAAACATGGAATTGTTACCAAAAACTAAGCAAGATTGGTTGCTCAAGGTTATAGTTAGGAAGAAGGAATTGACTATGATGAAACCTTTGCACTAGTGGCAAGAATGGAAGCCATCAAGATCTTCCTTGTCTTTGCTACATACATGAACTTCATATTTTTACAAATGGATGTCAACAGTGCCTTCCTGAATGGAAGACTAAAATAAGTGGTTTATGTGAAACAATCTCCTAGCTTTGAAAGTAGTGAGTTCTCTAACTATGTCTGCAAACTTGATAAAGCCCTTTATGGACTGAAACAAGCACCAAAGGCATGGTATGAAACTCTATCTACTTTCCTTATTCAAAATAAGTTTGTCAAGGGAATAATAGACAACACTTTGTTTATCTATAGATTTGAAGTAGAAGTACTCCTTGTCCAAGTGTATGTGAATGACATCATATTTGGCTCAACAAGGTATAAACTTTGTAAACAGTTTGAAAAACTGATAACAAAGAAATTTGAAATAAGTATGATGGGAGAACTCACTTATTTCCTTGGATTACAAATCAAGTAGGATGACAAAGGAATATCTATTTGTTAAGAACATTACACAAGGAACTTACTAAAGAAATATGAAATTTCTGATAGTTCCTTAGTGAAGACACCAATGGTTCTTCCAAACAACCTAGGGCATGACTTTGCTGGTAAACCAGTCAATGAGACCCTGTATATAGGAATGATTGGGTCACTGATGTACTTAAGTGCAACCAGGCCTGATATCTAATTCTCAACATGTCAATGTGCAAGATATCAGTCCAATCTAAAAGAATCGCATCTAATTGCTGTGAAAATAATCTTCAGGTACCTGAAAGGTACTCTATCCTTTGGTCTGTAGTACCCAAAGTGCTCAGGATTTGATCTCAAAGAGTACTTAGACTCATATTATGTTGGTTATAACATGGATAGAAAAAGCACCCCAGGTGCCTGCCAAATACTTGGAGGCAAATTGGTTTATTGGAGTGCTAAGAAACAACAGTCAGTGGCTATGTCCTCAGCTAAGGCTGAATATGTTAGAAACACTAAAATGTGTTGATTACATGGCCATTTATCTAGTATTAATAGTCTAGGGATTAGTTTATGCAATTAGGGAAGGACTAATGTGTAATATGTAAAAACCTTAAATCCTTCCTAGTCCCTCATTCCTTACTATAAAAGGAGGGCTTAGGAAAAGGATTAAGGTGGTGATTCTTTCTCTCTATAATATAATATTTCTTTCTTTCTCTCTTCTCCTCTCACTCTCTACTCGTCACCCGCCATCTCTCTCTCTACTCTCTCTCTAAAACTATATAGTCTAGTATATTGTATGTTATTGATTTATATCAATTGGTATCAATCGCCATGGGATGATTTGAAGTGCTTTTCATGAAGAAAGTTGTCATTTTTATGTGCTTTTGAAGATTAAAGACCATGAAGACCCAAACTTGTGTAAACCACAACTAGCAACTCTAGTTTGTGACACATGTATTCAAAGACAAGCCTTAAAATTGAAGAAAGTTGTGATTTTTATCGATTTCGGAATATAAAGTCTTGACCTTTTATTTTTACACACTAGTAACTTTAGTTGTGTTGCAAAAAGTCACTCAAAAACATGAAAATCACATATATTACAAAGACTTTAGTGTTTTTGTAACACCCCCAACTTTGGATTGTGCAGCGGAATTAGCAATTGGGTGTTACAAAATAGTAAAATACACCAAGACAATAGAAAACGACCCAAATAAGACGTTTTACAAACATGAGTTCCATTATTAATCAGAGTTAAACGCGTTCAGGTCCCCACAGAATCGCAACTACAACCATTACAACATTTGAAAAACTATTGTTTCAAATTAAAGACATTGTTTTAAAACAACTTAGGACATTGTTTTTGAAAGACAAGGAACACACACGTAGTCTTTTACCAAATCCATCACACGCACGACACCTCCACGCCATCGTTGCCTTCATCCTTGGTTACCTGAGATAAAACATGTTTAAAACGTCAACAACATTGTTGAGTAAAATTCATAGAGTTTAAAACAATCAATGAGTAATAATCTTTGAACACATTATTAGTTCTCGGGAAAACATTTCAACGAATACAATGTATAACAATCTTTTTTTTTCACGCAATAAGCTCATAACACCGAACGTTAACAATACATATGTCATTTCATATGCCAATTTTCCCCAAAACAAGGTATTATTGTCATATACCTACTACTTCTAAATACAAAATGTCCGTTTGACAGGGTGTTCACAAGGATTCATACCCCGGACAGGGTTGTCAAACCTAATAGATCTATTTAATGAATTAGCGTTCACCTCGAAAGGTAATTAACAGTTCATGAAATAAGGGACTTCGACAATAGCTACTTATGCGGAAACAATCTCATAATCGGGTCCAGCATACCATAAAATCATATGTGTTCGATTTTATAAAACAAACATGCATCCCCCTCGCGGGTTTAAAAACAATCAAAAGATTTAAATGTGAGGCTACGAACTCACCTTAAGCAAAGATTCCAATTCAATCAAATCAATAAGCGTAATTAGCTTCACGTCTTAACCGCGACCTATATAATACATATATAGCGGTACGTGACTAAAAGTATAATAACTCATATAATGCATACTTGCATATATATATATCACTATTACGTATATACAATCATATACTACAATCTCCAAGTGCGACACAAAACAATTCTCTTTGACGCACTAACAATATCACAACACTTTTCCACAAAGTTTCTATTTTTAGAAAGTTACCGAAAGTAAGGATAATATAATCCGAACTTCATATTTCGTCATCAATTAGCTAACATTACGAACCCATTACTCATTACAAACCATATTCAAAAGTTTACGCAAGTTTGATTTTCAAAAGTCAAACTTCGTAGTTGACTTTTTACCCCCAAAATAACCAAACTTGACTCGGCAGTAAAACGCTCATTATTAAGAGTTACGTGACGATCCACCTAGCGAAATGTAGCTAAAGGCGAACACTATCACTTTTAATAATCAAAAATAACTTTCAAAAATTTCTCGACTCGCTACGAGGCGGTCAAACTTTCTGGTCAAACTTGGCCAACCCAAAACCTATTAAAACGACATTTTTGACATAATCTAACTATCAAAACATGCTTAACTATCCTATTTAAGCATACCAAAATCATCAAACTTTGGTCAATAACCAAATATTCTTTCAATAATTTCCGCACTTGAATCTTATAGCAATAATTATAGTACACGCAATATAATCAAATTAACCACACTAGAAATATAACTAGTATACTCACAATGCTATAACAAAAATTAATTTTTGTTTCCCTTTGCTCTTTGAAATCGGACAAAACCCAAACAGACCAAACAAAACCTTTTTTTCGATCAAACCGATTGCTTAAAACAACAATCTAGCAATTATAAACACCCCCTTATACACAAATCCTTCAAGAACAAACCAAAAATCTAACTTCTTCAAAACTTATTGCATGTAGGATTTTAATAGTGGGATTTGTAGGCCTTGATACAAGGATCAATAATATGTAAACGGATTTTAATGCATGTCGGACATCAACCGGAAAATGGTGTGGGTTTGGGTGGCCGGTCGTACAAAAGAGATGAGGGGGAAGAGTGTGAAATTTTTGTGATAAAGTTATAAGTGTGTGTATGGTTTCCTTTTATAAGAAAAGTGTAACATCCGTGATTTAATCTGGTTAGTGATACATTTAGAAATGGCTAAGAGTTCATTTTGTATGATTTGTGTGTGCTATGTGTAATTTATGTGTGCTAAGTGGTTTGAGTAGGTGCATGATATCGTTTTGAGGTGTATGATCATCTTATTTTGAGTGCATTTGTGTTTGGTGTTGAGTATTCCATTTGCTCACGTATAGTGATAATGAAAAGGAATGGCGTATTGCATGCAATGCTACTTAAATAGTTGGATAAGTTTGTGTTAAGCGGTTTTAGGAAATGTATTATGTTAGGAGATAAGTTAAGTGAGTGAAATATGGAAGTTTGTAGCAAACTTTCTAAACATAGAAAGTGAAATGTGAAATGAAAAGTTATTTTTAGAAAGTTTAGTTAGTTGCGTTTATGTAAAAAGGTTTACCCAAATTAGCTTAGGTTTTTATGAAAACTTAAGGTAATGAAGATAATTAGTAAATTAAAAAAAATAAAAAATATATATAAATAAATGGGTGTTCGACCGCTTTTAAAGAAAAAAAAAAGAAACAAAGTTTGACTATAATTAGGATTCTATTAGTATAAATACAAAACCAATAAAACCCTAAATCACCTTTTCTCCCTCTCTCCCCTTGTGATTGCCGAAACCCTCAAGAAGAAGAAAAAAATAAGATTTTTTTATCAAGAACAAGTTGGTGATTTAGTGTTTCAAGAATAAAGGTTTAGGTATGTTCGTTAACCCTAGTTGTTTAGTTTTCTTTAAATCATGTAACAATTAATATGATGGATCATTAGGGTTTTAAAAACTTTTGTATTTAAGGATGTATTAATCATGCTAGAGCGATTAGGGTTTACTTAGGATCATATTGGTGTAAATGGTTAGGGTTAGATAGCGTTAATTTATGATTTAGAGTTGAGCAGAATTTAAGGTTATGTTCAACTGATGATATCTTAATGATAGAAACGTGTTTTGATATGATTCAAAAGCCTAAACTGAAGTTCAAAGAGTCTATTTTTCAAAAAGTCCAGCCTTGAATGATTTAGAGTTGTGGAACTTGGTTTAACGTTGGTTACAAAAAAAGTTGTCAAAACAGTAAATACGGGTCAGATTTAGGTCATGTTTAGGAGGGTAAAACCCTAACTTAAAAGTGGAATTAGGGTTAGCCAATATACAGTGGTTAAGTTCAATATGTATATAAAGAAACCCTAGAAGGATAACTTTTGATTTTGTGTCTAAGTATGGTAGTTAGGGTCATATATTTTAGTGTGCAATCAGATCCGAATTGGGACAGTTTTGAAGTTGGATTTTTATTTGGGACAGTTACACATGTAATGGAAGCTTGGGAATGATAAGGTAGTTAGTAATCTCATAAATGAACTTAGATGATTTTTGGTATAATTTATGAAGGTCAGCAAGTAAGGTTTTGTAAGAGAGTAAAGATACACTAAAATTCTGCATTTTTGAATCAATTGTAGTTATCTAGTGTAATGGGTTAATGCGATGGTTAAGGTTGGGCATGGTGTCGGGGTGACCCATGATGGTTAATCAAACCCTTAGACATCCATCATATGTGTGTTACATGGACTAGAGCTTTTAGCTTGGTCGCGTGTAACCGTGTTTATTTATTTGTATAGTTGCATGATAGGATTTGGAAGCTGCGTTTTGAGCAATCAGGTGAGTTATATAGTCCTGCTTTTTAACTTGTTTTTAAACTTGGGATGGAAATGATGCAAGTGTTGAAATATGTTTTAAATTGCTATGATTATGTGTTAGTGTATATGCATGGACTATTATGTGACTGATATGCGTTATGTGCTACATGTTATGTGATACGATATTGATGTATTGTTGCCTAGTCAGGAGGGTTACTTGCTGGTATCCATGGCCTGAGCTAGAGGGAAAAGGATTTGGTATGATCCAAGAGCGATTGAGGTCGTCTGCTTGGTGTTGTGTGGTTGATTGGATTAAATTGCATGTTAGCTTGTATGTTAGTTATCATAATTGTCATGCGAAAGTATTGTTTTATAATCACAGTAATTCGGTTAATGATTTTGGAAAATAATTGAATATGTGTGTCTGAAAACCTATGTTTCTCACCAACCATTTTGTTGACGTATAAGCATCATTTTTAGGTATTCAGCAGGATGAGATTAAAGTTAGGAAAAGTGGCTAAATAGACCGTAGGCGGCTGGCGAAGTTTAGTTATCTAGATTTCGTTATTTGTTTTGGATGTTGAATGTTAATTGTTTTGCTTTGTTAGGATGTAAAAATGTTTGCATGTTATGACGTTGGCATGAACTGCCTTCATTTTCAATGTCAGACGCCTTTTGGATTTTGTTGATGTGTTTGGGTATTTTCATGACACTGCGTGTCTATACCTTGTATTTTATGCATGTTTTAGTTTCTATATATAGACGCCAATGTGTTGTGATGATTCCTTTTCTAGTCGCGCCTCGCATTTCTGCCTTGGCGGGGTGTGACAAAAAGAGTTTGGCACTTTGGCAATTTTAGTCCTTCCTTCTTATTACTCCTTTAAAACTGGTACAATGTGTTTCTTTTATTTATAAAATCTGTCAAAGACTCGGGTCACACCACGTTAGTAAATATTTTAAATCTGTCCCACTAAATTTACTTTAAAACGTTTAATAAAACATTAAATTACGTAAAACACGACCTTTAAACACGATTTTTACAAAAACTCGGGGAAACGCCGTAAAATACAAAAATAACACAATCACGCTCTCGGAGCGACAATATAATTTTTTTTGACTTTCTCAAACGCTAAAAACAAATAGAAATTCAATCACAGTTTGAAATTACCCAATAAATGGAAATTTTCGTCAAACCTTATATAGCACAAATGACTATAATTAATTACGTATAAAAATAATTATCATAGCTCGAGATAAACGTTGACCTGAAGCTCAGGTTGTTACATTCTCCCCTCCTTTAGGGAGCGCCATCCCGGTGCTCAGCTCGACTTATCCGCTCTTTCTCGCTTCGTCCTTACTTGTAAAGAGATGAGGGTACTTTTTCTTAATCTGATCCTCACACTCCCAAGTAAATTTTGGACCTCTTTGCGAATTCCAACAAACTTTAACGATAGGTATCCGACTTTGCTTAAGTCGCTTGACCTCTCTATCAACAACTTCCACTGGCTCTTCAATCATATGCAAATTATCATCAAGTTTAATTTCATCCATCGAAACAACAATATCGCCTTCCGGTTAACACTTCTTAAGATTCGAAACATGAAAGGTGCTATGAACCCCTTTCAACTCTTTAGTTAACTCCAACGTATATGCTACAGGACCAACTCTAGCTAGAATCTTGAATGGCCCTATGTAACGTGGACTTAACTTTTCGCTCTTTCCAAAACGCACAACGCCCTTCCACGGCGATTCCTTGAGCAGTACCAGATCACCGACTTCAAATTCCAATGGCTTAGTTCTTCTATCCGCGTAGCTTTTCTGGCGACTACGGGCAGTTAACAAGCGGTTCTTAATCTGAACAATCTTCTCGAACGTTTCACAGATCAATTCTGGACTGGTGAGTTGGCTATCTCCAACCCCACTCCAGGACACATGTGATCTACATTTCCGTCCATACAAAGCCTCATATGGTGCAGCCTTAATACTTGCGTGATAACTATTGTTATACGAGAACTCGACCAACGGCAGATGGCGATCGTAACTACTTCCAAAGTCGATCACACAGGCACGCAACATATCTTCAAGCGTTTGTATAGTCCTATCGCTTTGACCATACGTTTGAGGGTGGTAAGCGATACTCATATCCAAATTTGTTCCCAAAGCCTTCTGAAGTAATTTCTAGAATCTAGACGTAAAATGGCTATCTCGATCCGAAATGATCGAAACAGGAACACCATGTCTACACATAATTTCCTTCAAGTAAAGTTGCGTGAGTTTCAACATGGTATCAGTCTTCGTCATGGGTAAGAAATGAGCTGATTTGGTCAATCGATCGACAATGACCCAAATCGTATCATACCCGCTTGGCGTTTTAGGTAGTCCGCTCACAAAATCCATAATAATCCTTTCCCATTTCCAAACAGGAATCTCAGGTTGTTGCAACAATCCATACGGTTTTTGATGCTCGGCTTTAACCTTCGTACAAGTCAAACACTTGCTAACATACGTTGCAATATCAGCTTTCATATTCAGCCACCGATACAACAACTTCAAAACTTGATACATCTTGTCCGATCCCGGATGGATAGAATACTTAGACTTATGCGACTCATGCATAATCAAATCCCTCAATCCACCGAATCGCGGCAACCAAACACGATTTCCAAAACAACGTGTTTCATCGGGGCGAAGCTCAAATATCTGCTTAATCAATCTCCCCAAATTTTCTGCCTTCACATTCTTCTTCTTTAGCGCTTCCTTTTGAGCTTTAAGGATTTGCTTTGGCAGATCGTTATGAGCAGTCATCATCAAAGCTCGAATACGCAGTGGCCTATTCCTTTCCTTCTGGCTTAAGGCGTCAGCCACAACATTCGCTTTTCTAGGATGATACCAAATTTCACAATCATAATCACTTAACAACTCAATCCCTTTCCGTTGCCTCAAATTAAGCTCTTTCTGGTTCAAAATATATTGTAGGCTCTTGTGATCGGTGAAAACCACACATTTCGTTCCATATAAATAATGCCTCCATAACCTAAGAGCAAAAACAACGACTCCTAACTCCAAATCGTGAGTAGTGTAATTCTCTTCACGGACTTTCAATTGTCGAGAAGCATACGCTATCACCTTTTCTATGTGCATCAACACGGCTCCATAACCCTTAAGTGACGCATCGCAATAGACCACAAAATCTTTCGTTCCTTCGGGCAACGCTAAAATCAGTGCACTACACAACTTTTACTTAAGTGTTTGAAAAGCTTCCTCTTCTTATTTTCCCCACTCGTATTTCTTATCTTTCCGAGTCAACTTAGTCAGTGGCTTAGAAATCAAAGAAAAACCTTCAATAAACCTCCGATAGTAACCAGTCAATCCAAGAAATTGCCTCACCTCCATTGGCGTCGTCGATGCATCCCAATTCTTAATGGCTTTGATCTTGGCAGGATCAACATGAACACCATTATGATCAATCACATGACCAATAAATTGTATCAAATCTAGCCAAAAATCACACTTTGAAAACTTAGCGTACAATCTCTCCTTCTTAAGCAGCTCCAAAATAATCTTTAAATGCTTTCCATGCTCTTCTTCGTTCATGGAATAAACCAAAATATCATCGATGAACACAATGAGGAACTTATTAAGATATGGCTTGCATACTCGGTTTATCAAGTACATAAACACAACAGGTGCATTCGTCAATCCAAACGGCATCACTTGGAACTCAAAGTGACCATACCGAGTTCTAAATGCTGTAATTGGAATGTATTCTTCTTTAATGCATAACCGGTGATATCCTGATTGTAGATTGATCTTATAATATATGCTCGAACCTTGTAGTTGATCAAATAAATCGTCAATTCTCAAGAGAGGATAACAATTCTTGACATTCAACTTGTTTAACTAGCGGTAATCTATACACGTTCGAAAAGATCCATCTTTCTTCTTCATAAACAACACTGGTGCTTCCCACGGTGATGAACTCGGACGAATAAATCCTTTCTCCAATAGCTCTTGCAGTTGTACCGACAACTCTCTCATCTCAGACGGTGCCAATCTATACGGTGCACGTGCAACAGGTGCAGCCCCCGGTACTTGGTCAATTCGAAACTCTACTTGCCTCGTAGTCCAGAAAAATCATCAGGAAACACCTCAGGAAAGTCACGAATTACAGGCACGTCTTCCAATCGTTTTTCCTTCAATTTCTTCTCTGTCACGTGTGTCAAAAACAAATGACAACCTCGCTCGACATACTTACGGGCTTTAATACAAGATATGACCTTTAGTCGAGACACACCCTTGTCACTTTCGACTGTCAACGTCTTGTTTCCATAAGGTATACGAACAACTTTCTCGCCACAGACGATAACGTCATCGTGCTTGACAAGCCAGTCCATACCGATGATGACGTCAAATGTACCAAGCTCAATCACCATTAGATCGATTTCAAAAATATGGTTTACTAAATTCAAAGTGCAACCTTTCAGAACAGTGTTCGTACTAACTACCCTTCCATCGGCTAATTCTACCTCATAACTAGCACCTATTCTAACCGGTTCGATATTAAGCATGGAACTAAATCGAGTATCCAAAAAACTCCTATCGGAACCCGAATCGAATAAAACAGAAGCATAGCGGTTATTGAGTAGAAACGTACCAGTAACCACATTCGGACCCTGCGGCTCAGCATCCTTAATTGCATAAGCTCGGCCACGAACTTCTCTAGTTTTCTCTTGCTTGACTTTCTTTGGGCATCGGTTCCTCGTATGACCTTGCTCACCACAATCATAACAAGTTGGAATGGGCTGAGCATTTGCACCCGTGGCAACACTCTTTTTCTTGCAATACCTTGTTTTGTGCCCAACCTTTCCACACTTGTGGCACTTGATCATACATGGACCATCATGGGGAGTAAAGCAACGTTTACATACAGGAAGTGATCTAGAAGACACTTTTTTCTCAGTCGGAGCAGTAGTCATAGCTCGCGCGTTCCCTTCCTTTTGGTTATTCTGCGAAGTTTGGCGGGAGTTATCCTTTTGGTTACTCTTACCACTACTATTCCCACTTTAAAAGTTCTCCCACTTTCGCTTCTTTCCTTCTAGAATCCTTTCATCCCTAGCTTGCGATTTTTGCTCCATCAACTTATGGGCCATACGCACAGCTTCATTCAAGTTGGCTGTGACATCCGTCAGCATATCAGGCTTAGTCAACTTTGACCATTATCCTGATGTTCGTCGTCTAGTTAAGAATCTGCGCATACGTGGGTCCTGAAACATAGAAAACGAGAAATTCTATGAGCTAAGTGATTTAACCATCTTATTCCCTCTAGTTGTGTTATCTAAGCATTGAGGTTTTCCTAAAACGTTGAATTAATTCTTGTAGCGTATTATTAAGCATCAATCAAGTATTATATATTAGTAATTTATAATTTATGCCCATAATAAGGCTTGTTTCTAAGGTTGCTTCTTGTTCTATTGGTAATTCTATGAATACATATTTCCAGGACTTTCAATTTGGTGTCGGCGTTCCTGGTGGTTGTGAGGCTGTTCTGCATTCTGTGAATAGGCTCATTGAGTCTAAGGGTAACGAGGTCGGGCTTTCTATGCTTTTGGTGGATTTTAAGAATGCTTTCAATCTTGTCGACAGGAGTGTCTTACTTGAGGAAACTAGGGTACGGTGCCCATCGATTGCTCCTTGGGTTGAGTTTTGTTATGCTCGACCTGCTAGGCTTTATTATGATGACTCTCTTCTTTGGTCTTGTCAAGGGGTCCAACAAGGAGATCCGTTAGGTCCTTTGTTGTTTGCCCTAGCTTTGCATCCTTTGGTCCAGACTATTAATCAATCGTGTGAGCTTACCCTTCAGGCTTGGTATCTTGACGATGGCACTATTGTTGGTGATACCCTTATGGTATCCAAGGCGCTGGACATCATCAAGAATGATGGTCCGGCTCGTGGTTTGTTTCTGAATGTTGATAAGACCGAACTTTTCTGGCCTGTGGAGGACCCTAGAAGTAGGACAGATGGTGTTTTTCCTATAAATATCTCTCGTCCGCTTAATGGTGTTAAACTTCTGGGTGGTTCAGTCAGCTTGGATGAAGGTTTTTGTCGGGATTTGGCTTTGAAAAGGGTCTCTAAAACCATCTCGTTAATGGAGGCAATCCACAAACTTCATGATCCCCAATGTGAGCTCCTTCTTCTTCGCAATTGCGCTGGGGTTGCGAAACTATCTTATGCTTTGAGGACATGCTCTCCTTTGTATTTATTAGAGGCCCAAGTTCAGTTTGATCATGCATTGCGTGCCTCATTGGAAAAGGTTGTTACCGCTTCAGGACCGGGGTTTGGTGATTGGCAATGGCGGCTGGCGACCCTCCCGATCAAGTTAGGTGGTCTTGGCATCCTTTCAGCGGGAGACATTATCCAGTATGCTTTTCTTGCATCTCGTTTGCAATCGAGCACCCTACAGACCAAGATATTGATGAAGACTGACATTGAATCCCAGGGTTCTTCTTTTAAGCATGCGCTTGATGTTTTCAACACTATCTGCAACCTTGACGTGCTCTCTGTCACCACTTGCACTTCTGCCCCTCATATGATGAAAACCTTGGCAAAGTGTTACTTTGGTGTCATTGAGAAAGACCTTGCTTCTAAGTACACGTTAAGTCCACGACAGGTGTCTATTCTTAATTGCATCCGCGCCCCACACGCACAAGATTTTCTTTTCACCATCCCTATTGATGGCTTGGGGCAGAAGATGAACCATCGTCAATTCCGCTCTGTTTTGTGTTATAGGCTTGCTATACCTATGTTCTCTGAAGGTAGCTTATGTCCGAGTTGCAATACGCATCGGATGGACCAATGGGGAGATCATGCGGTCCACTGTTCTAGTGAAGTGGGTGTGAAGTTTAGGCATAATTTGGTGCGTGATATTCTTGTTGATATATGTTCCAAGGTTGGGATTATGGTGCGAAAGGAGGCTCCAATGGGTTTCCTCTCGGGGGACGGGAAGGATCTACGACCTGCAGACCTTTTACTATTTAATTGGCTCCAAGGTAAAGACGCATGTTTAGATGTTACATGCATCTCTCCCTTTGCTGGTATGGGGGCGACTTCATGTGCTCCTAGGGTAGCCTTGCACAATGCTGTGGAGAAGAAAAAGAAGAAGTATGGGTCCGTATGTGAGGAAAATAGATACAAGTTCATACCATTTGCTTTTTCTACGTTTGAAGAATTCGATACGGATGCTTTGGACACTCTTTCACGTATTAAGTCTATTTCTATTAGCCACTCAAATAATGCTAAGAGTGGTGTATTTATCTTTCATAGAGTGAGTTTTTGTATTCAGAAAGGAGTGGGAGCTCAACTTGTGTCTAGACTCCCATCCAACTTTATTTAAGAAAATTTACTTATTCATAAAAAAAAAAATAAAAAAAAAATAATAATAATAATATAAGATGAGTACATTATAATATTTTTACTAATAACTCGTAATTGCTAATGGCATTCCCATACATATAAGATTTTAGTAAATTATAATTAATATATGGAAATTAGAAATATTAATAGATAGGAGTTACAACTGTGCATGTTTCTCAAACCAAAATTTATCATATGGAATATCTCAAACGAAATAGAAAATTTGACTAGCATTTCAAAACGCTACTTGTTGTCATTGATAAAAATTGATTGTCTATCAATTTAAATCATTTCCTCCATTTGGAACTTTTCTTCCACTCCAAGCTCCGGTAATTTCGAAAGTTAGTGTATCATGTCCTCCCACAAATATAATCCAACTCAATAAACCTTCATTCTCATCTAAAACTATATCCACCAGTGGCCACACACTTTTATTCCCCATTCATACAACAAGCTGTAGTCATACGTAACTCGTAATTTGAATTGGTTTTCGGGTCTAGTTTTGGTTATTGTTCGTGACTGGAGTTGAGGCTGCTTGTTCGAGTTGTTAGGTCTGTTGGGGCTACCTCGGTCGGTTTGTGTCCGTGTAAAGAGTTCTAGTTTATCCATTGGAGATTCGAGATAATATTGTGGGTTTTAGTTTCGGCCATGTTTCTTTGGTCATAGTGTTGTGTTGGGACAGCCGCAGTCTACCTTCGTTTGGCTAGGAGGTAAATCTTGAATCACATTCACGTTAGATTTCGATCTTGATATTATAGCCTAGTTCATCTCGTACATAAAATATCTTTGTCGTAAATTAAACATGTTGCTTAAGCGAGTATAAAATATTACTACAAGAAAAAAAAATGTTTGCTAATGTTCACATAATTTTTTTAGTCAAATAGAAACATACTGTATGCAATATGGTCGTACAGTTAGGAGTAATGAATTGGAGTTTTCGGATCTTTAAACGGTTATTTCGACATGTAGAGCTTTGCATAATAAAGATAGGAAGATCAGTATTTGTCCAAAATTCTACATTGTAAAATCTTAACGAAAGAAAAATACGTTATAAAACGAATATAGCCGGTGCTCTGTTTTTAAACTTAAACACAAGTTGTTTAATTTATAAATCTACACCTCTCCTCCTAAATGAATATGACTTCTTTGTCCTAAATGCATATATAGCCATCTTTACTATAATTTAATAAAATGAGTCTACATAAAAAAAATCACCATTTTATGTCCTAGTTTGTTAAGAAAAGTATTTGAGTCCTCGAAATTAATAGTTTTACTCGAAACATGCAAGGCTACGAGCAATTTGACTTTCTTTAATAATAATGAAATAAACCATCTTTATCAACACTGCAAATGATAACGCAAGTGAAGAATAAAAGACAGAAATAAAGAGTCGGTGGAAATTGGTCGAAGAAGACGTGATATGCGTTTTTTTTTTTGTTTTGCAAATCTTGATAACAAATCTTCATGTCAACTTAAATGCATGGGATTTAAATGCATGATTACATATTTGGTCCTTACTTTATAAATCTATTTCCAAGTAAATCTTATAAAATCTTAAACTGACACTTTTCGCCCCTGTCAATTGTATACTCTTCAAAGTTAGTCTAAAATCGTAGTCTAGTTATTTTGCCTTTGACATAATAAAGTTTATAAGATGTACGCCTCAAATGTTATGACCAATCTAATCATCTAAAAGTATATTTTAACATGGATAACATATTATAAATAATACACTATGAACATCTAAGATATATTATATATTTAAAATGAGTACAAATGCTTCTTGGATAAAAATGTTTAAACTATAATGCTAAACCAATAATTAGACGGTTTATATTAATAGTAGTAGTTGATCAATTATTGTAGATCATGTGAGTGGAAAATAAGTTTGGACTTTGTTAGCGTCGAGATTGGCTAAGAGTAGTTGCTCGGCTATTTGCTCACTTCATTCCATTGTCGAGGTGAGTTTTCGTGGCCCCATTTTAATTGTTTTCTTGGGGGAAAATGACACTCAAAAATTATTTTCCAATTTATTTTTGTTGTGCTACTTAGTTGGCTTTCGTTGGACAAATGTATGTACTTATAATTGCGTTAGGTGCATTAGTGCTTTTTACAGTGTTGTGATCACTGTGTGGTTTATATTGTGTGTTCTTACAGTGTTGTGATCACTGTGGTGTTCTTGGTTAGCCAATAGTTTAGCTCCAGCTGCTAGGCGACTGATTAGAAACCCTTTGTGATAGGGTGCCCCTTTGTGATAGGGTGCAGAGTCATTATATGATTGGAAACCCTTTGTGATAGGGTGCATGTTCATTATATGATTGGAAACCCTTTGTGATAGGGTGCCCCTTTGTGATAGGGTGCGAATTTGTTATGTGGTTTAGTTTATCATTTATACTAATTGCTCTGCACTATTATCTAAGCACACTTATCCTAACCATATTTTTATGCATAGAAATTATGTTTGTTTGTTTAAACCTACAAGCTCACCAACATTATGTTGACGTTTTCGAGTATTCATTTTCAGGTTATAAAGATAACAGTGCTTAAGGTGGATAGAGGTTCCTGCATTGCCTAGAAAGACCTAAGGCGTAACCCTCTTGGGTTACTTTCCCTTGAGTTATTTGCATTAGTACTTCTTTATGGATTCTGTTAGATTGTTTGGTTTTTGCTTTGTACTTGTCCCGGGTTGTGGGATTTATATGACTATGTTTGTCGTGGTATTGACTATCCACGATACAAGTCTCCACTTGTATCGAGAGTCTTCATGACATATTTGTGTTGGATTTCATTTAGTGAATTCTCTATATTTTTATATCAATGTGTTATGATGATCCTCTATCGTTACGCCTTGTGTCTCCGCCTTGGCGGGGTGAGACATTGGTAGGCTTAGAAGAAGTAACTTCACCCTTGATGTTCTAAGACAATCCTTGGATGTAAGCATCAATCTTCCCACTTTCATGCTCAACCATTCTTGGACACATCAAAGCTAACTCATTGAACCTTTGAGTATAAGCAACAATGTTATACTCCTTTACCTTCAGGTTCTACAATTCATGCTCCATTCTTTGAATTTCCTCTGCTGGGCAAAATTCTGCAGTCATCAGGTGCTTCATTTTAGTCCAAGGCATTTGGTTTACAGTCTCCAAACCCATGGTTGCAACCTTAGCATTCCACCAAGTCAAAGCAGGTCATTGCAGTGTTGTAGCAGCAAACTTAACCTTCTTGCCCTCTGCACATTCACTGATTCAAAAAACACTCAGTTTTCTCGAACCATCTTCGTAATTCGACAGCTCCTTCAGTACCATGAAAAACAGTAGGATTGCACTTCATAAATCCAACGAAAGTGCACTTACGAACAACAGGTGCAGTGTCTTGACCCCTAGCTGGTCTAGATCCACTAGCATCATTTCCAGCATTTACATATCTAGCCCGCTCAGCAGCGATAGCAGCATCGACACTTTCCTTGATCATTCGCCGAATGGCAGCTTGAGTCATAGGTGCAGACTTTGGAGGCATGATTCTGTCACGTCACACAGAAAACAATCTAATAAGCATTCATAACATGATATACTCATAACATGGTACAATGACAAATCAATAACAGTCACACAACATTAAGTAGTAATCAAAAGATAGTCATTCATTTTTCATCACAAAAGAGTTAATACATAGTTGCATTGTTTCATGAAATGATACAAATCGTTACAATCAATAGCACTAATTCTACTAACTGAGGATTCAGTTTAGTGATTACACAATAAAAGGAACTACAATTGAAACTAAACTACTAAGCATCATGAGGAGATCCTCGCGGCTTAGATGAAGGACTCTTCTTATCTTCAACCGGAACATCGATAGCTTTATTCGGTCTTTCTTCAAACACAAATCCCCTACGAATCATCTCTCGATAGAACTCATGAGCTCGAACTCTAGTCCAATAGAGATGTCTTTCGACTCGTTCGTTCTGCATACGAAGGAATGTGTTGTTAAACCATGCTTCTTCCAGTTCCTTCTTTAATTTCTTACACTCAGATTTATCTTCAGCATTACCAAGCTTTCTAACCAGCTTTTCCATTGCAGTCGTTCCTTCTTCCACACTAGAATGCACTTCATTACCCAAATCCAAAATCAGGTTACCATAGTACTCGTCCTTTGCTTTTCCCTTCTTTTCGACCAATGCATGCGCCGTCTCACGACCACACATTCGTCTTGAAAGAGAAGCCATCCGACCAAAAAGAGAGTTAATATCCCTTCTCATGAGAACAGGCATCAGGCCATTAATGTCCTCTCAAAGGAAATGGGCAGTAGACGACTCACCTACCTCATGGACACTAGTAGGAACAATCTCATCCTCAGACTCAACTGTGTCCTTAACCACAATCACATCCTTAGGCTCTGAATCAGAAATAGGCGGTAGAGGGTTAAGAGGTTCCGCCTCTTCATAAGGATTTGTCAACTTCGGCTCATTTTCATCTTCCTTGATGTCAACTTCCATATCATCTTCTTCTTGAGGTTCTTCTTCTTCCTCAAATTCTTCGTCTTCCGGGTCCTCATCTTCGTCTACTAAGACAGGCTCAGGAATAACATGAACAACATCGGGTTGATTCGGCTCAACTACAGGTACACCATCAACAAGATCTGGAGGAATTACGTTTACCATGATAATCTAGAAAATATCATATAATACTTACTCAATAGCGTTCCAATAAGAATACTACTATCCAAAATAACAGTTCGCATAAGAGCGTAACAAACAAAAATTCACAATTTGTGACATTCTCGTTCAGTATGTCTCAAATATATTCCAAACATATATAATAATAATAATTATTTAATCACATAACAATCTATGCATACAACACACACATAAATGTACCAATACGTAAAAATATATGCATACGACACATGCACAAATATACCTTTTCTTTTCATATGTAACCAATGGCAACGAAGAGTCTTGGCGTGCATGTAGAAGCGTTATAGTTTAGGTTTTCAAAAAGACTCGACCTAGTTCTCTATAACCTTAGGCTCTTGATACCACTCTGTAACACCCCCAACTTTGGATTGCGCAGCGGAATTAGCAATTGCGTGTTACTAAATAGTATAATACACCAAGACAATAGAAAACGACCCAAATAAGACGTTTTACAAACATGTTTTCCATTATTAATAAGAGTTAAACGCGTTCAGGTCCCCACAAGATCGCAACCACAACCATTACAACATTTGAAAAACTATCGTTTCAAATTAAAGATATTGTTTTAAAACAACTTAAGACATTGTTTTTGAAAGACAAGGAACACACAAGTACTCTTTCAGCAAATCCATCACACGCACGATACCTCCACGCCATCGCTGCCTTCATCCTTGGTTACCTGGGATAAAACATGTTTAAAACGTCAACAACATTGTTGAGTGAAATTCAGAGTTTAAAATAATCAATGAGTAATAATCTTTGAACACATAATTAGTTCTCGGAAAAACATTGCAACGAATACAATGTATAACAATCTCTTTTCTTTCACACAATAAGCTCATGACACTGAACGTTAACAATACATATGTCATTTCATATGTCAATTTGCCCCAAAACAAGGTATTATTGTCATATACCTACTACATCTAAATAAAAAATGTCCGTTTGATAGGGTGTTCACAAGGATTCATACCCCGGACAGGGTTGTCAAACACAATAGATCTATTTAATGAATTAGCGTTCACCTTACAAGGCAATTAACGGTTCATGAAATAAGGGACTTCGACAATAGCTACTTATGCGGAAACAATCTCATAATCTGGTCCAGCATACCATAAAATCATATGTGTTCGATTTTATAAAACAAACATGAATCCCCCTCGCAGGTTTAAAAACAATCAAAAGATTTAAATGCCAGGCCACGAACTCACCTTAAGCAAAAGATCCAAATCAATCAAGTCAACTAAGCGCAAGTGTTAGGGACACAAAAAGTGTCGATCACTTCCATGTATATCGGTAGATAACTCGTTTAGTTATTTTTAGAACCTTAATATGCTAAGTTAGGAAAAGCCTATGGAAAGCCCATGAAAGCCCACCTAGGCCGGTCACATTAAGGGTATTTATACACCTCTCCATGTCTTGGAGAGGTGGTTGGTTGTTCATTTTCTCACACACATAATATACATTCCATTTACTTTCTCTCTCTAAGTTCATCCAACCCACTCTCTCTCTAGTTCTTGCATAAATCAAAGATTACTATTATTCTACAATTGGTATCAAGAGCCATGGAGTGGTGTGTTTAGTTTTTGTGTTTAATTTTTTTTTGTTCATGTGTTTTTTCTTGCAAAACTCATCCTTTTTTTTTAGTTTTTCTTTGTTTTCAATGCACAAGTGTACACTAAAGGATCATTTACTTTGATAAATTTGATCTAGTATCTTGATGATATAGGTGTACAAGCTTTGAATCAAGAAAAACGTCATTTTTTGTACTTTTGTGTTCAAATACCTTTACAAAGAACAAAATCTTGATTTTAAATTTTTTGGCTTAAAAACCTTAAATTTTCATTTTTCTTGTTCCTATAGGGTTAGTAACACTAGTTGTACAAGATATTTTGCAAAAAACCGATCAAAAAGGTGTTTTTTTGTGTTTTTGAGATTTTGAGTTTCGTCACAGTTTGTACCGAACAACTACTATCGAACAACTCCAAGGAAGTTAGTACCGAACAACTACTATCGAATAACTCCAGTTTGTTAGTATCGAACAACTCCTTGTCAGTTAGTACCGAACAACTACCATTTAGTTAGTACCGAACAACTCTTTGTCAGTTAGTACCGAGCAAACTCTGTTGATCCCGTTTTTACAGATCGTTGTTTGCTTGGGGAAGCTTTTAGCCACCTTTAGATAAATCCAAGACAACTGAGGTTGAAAAACCTTGGCGATTTATATATACTATATACTATATATTAATATATATATATATATATATACTATGCTGGAATCTAGTTATATTTATCAAGAATGAACAATAAAGATTAACACAGAGATTCTCTCAACTTCAATATATTGCAAAAAAAAACTCCCAAAATACACCCCCCCCCCCACCACTCTTTTTTTTTTTTTATTTTTTTTTTTTTATATAAAAATACAAAACAAATATATGTTTTTTATACACTATTGTTACTTTGTGTTTGTGTTCAAATTGTATATTCTAAACTATGAGTAGGTTCTTTTATACATAAGGAAGACACTAATAGGCTTACAAAAAGCGTTTAAGAGGGACAAATGCATTCTTATCCTAACTTTATCTCATGCATATCTCATAAGCAGTACTAATACAATATACTAGCAGTACTAATACTAACTAACAGTACTAACTATTACTGGCACTACTAACATTGTACTAGCAGTACTAACTACAAAGCTAGTAGTACTAAAGACTTAGACTTATTTCTTCGATCTTCATTAACAACATTAAGTCTTCACTAGTAGTATTAATCTTGAGCCAGCAATATTAAATTATAGAAGCTTCAGAATCCTAAAAATCCTCCCCTACACTTGTGATTTACTCTCAAATCTCAAGTTTCTTCTGGATTAGATCTTCTATTCTATTTTGCTGGGGATCTTTCAACACACTATATTGTTCTTCAATTGAGTCTTGGTTAAAACTTTAGCAACTCAAATGCCATAGAACTTTCTGCTTCAGCTTCTAATTTCCTAGTTAAGCATCTTCTGAAAGTGTTTCTTGGTGGAGTGGATATTTTTTCCTACAAAACATATGAATAGTCATTAATAGTACCATCAACCATAAGTGTGGAAAACTCCACAAGATTTCATAAGCATTCCAAAACCTGATTATTTTCACTTGTTTTGATTCTTCAGGTCTGTCATCATCTTGCTTAGGATCTACTAGTATCTTCAGATCACCCCATACATCAAATTGTATCCTTCTGGAGTGTTATCTTGAAATCTTTCCATTACCAACGTATGTAAAACCTCTAAGTCATGTCTATCAAAACTTTTCAGCATACTCTCAAAGGTTTTATGATAACTAGTATTCCCATCAGCCCTTATAATCTTGTAAACATGCATACTGTATAAACTTTGAGATTCCCAATCAACTATAGGAAACCTAGTATGATTTCAAGATCTATAAACTCTTCCTCATCTGGAACTAATGTCAACCACATTCTCAATTCATCTTTTTCTTCCTCATAATCAGCTGTGTCTTTCTCTTTCTTCTGTCTCTTTAAGCTGTCTTGGCCTTGTTTGTCACTTGCTCTTCTTCTTGCAAGTGTTTTTCTTCTTATTCTAACAGCTTTCTTTTCAATCAACACTGGCTCAGGTTTCACATCTTCTTCTTCAACCTTCTCTTCTTCCACTGTTTTTAAAGTTTCTCTTTCACTTGGTTTAGAAGAATCTTTTTCAACCTCAGACCCTATAGGAATAAAAGTATTGACATGATCCCATACCCTTTCAAAAATTGGTCTGATGTCATTATAGCTCATTCTCTTGAAGTAGCTCTCCTTGTAGCCTCCTTGATTCTTCAAGTATGTAATCATATTCCTTCTTTCTTGAGCTATTGACACAGGTCTATTCTTTAAAGCATGATACCTCAGTACACTTGTATCATTCCAGTCAATTCCCTGAGATTGAGTAGGTTGAGTTGGAACCTCTTATCTTTGATCAAGTTGTCTTTGCAATTCCCTAGCTGCTTCCAGATTTAGTCTTTCTTCTTCTTCTTCTTGCAAAGCTCTTGCTTCCTGTTCTGCATTAAATCTGATTCTTTCTTCTTCTTCCATCTTCCTAGCTAACTCCTCATCCATACTCAACTGCACTTGAGTTCTTTTCTTAACCTTCTTTAGAGTAGCAGGTTCTTCCATTATGGCCTTTCCTTTATCCTTGGCACTCCTTCTTGTATACATATGAGGTACAACAGTACTAACCTTTGGAGGACTAGCAGTACTAACTTGTATGTTAGCAGTACTAATCTCCATCTCACCTTTCTCACCACTTTCATGTTCTTCAATAATTTTAGTAGGAGTTTCTTCTTGTATAAGTACTTTAGTTTCATCACTGGACTTCTCATGAACTTCCTCTTCCTGTAGAATCCAAGAAATACCTTCATCTTGTACTAGAGAATTCGTTAGATCTTCATCAATTTGAGAAATCTTCCTCCCCTAATTAGAAGAATCCTCTACAATCTCTTCATCATCGGAAAGAATAATCTTTGCCTTTCTCCTTGCCTTGCCAGGCTTCAGCTTGTACTCCAGTTTCTTTACTCTATGTACTAACTTGGTGAGAGCAGTACTATAAGTTTGTTTTGTTTGTTGCAAGTCCTTCTCCAATTCATCAATCCTATCATTCAATTTGTTAACTAAAACCGTCAAATCATGTTGTTGCATGCTACCCTCAGTACTTTCATGTGAGTGAACAACATAGAGAGGTGAATTATGGGGCATAGAAGCAGTCTCCTCTGCCTCATGGGTAGGTTGAATTGGTTCTGGTGAAAGTGATGATTGAGTGGGTTGTTGAGATAGTGATGGTGAAAATGTGATCCTTGATGGTGATTCCAGTTGCTCTTTATCATGTGCTTGTACCAACATACTCTTAAACAATGGTGTCACTACCCCTGAATACCCCTTAGAGGCTCTCCTCATATTACTAAACAGTTTACTTGTAAGAGTAGGAGTGGGATAAGTTCTAGTATGAGGTAAGAGTAACCTTTGTTGTTTGTTAAGAAGGAGTTGAATAAACTTGGGATACAATAATAATTTGTGTGGGTTATCCAAGTTCTTAACCATAGCTTCAAAGATGAATTTAGAAAAGGTAAACCTCCTGCTTGTAGCTAGCCAGATAAGTGTTGTAGCAATGTTGCTACTGAATTGATCCCATGCAGTCTTCTTGGAGCTTAGACAATGTAGAACTATGTGGATAAAGAACCTCCATTAGGGTAA